>VRLP01003807.1:0-58063 GCA_009660295.1 Lophius piscatorius | reverse complement strand
GTTTCTGTGCTGTGGGCGGAGCGGAAACCAGACTGAAAGGTTTCAAAGAGGTTGTTGTATTTGAGGTGGTCCTGGAGGTGGGCAGCAACTACTTTTTCCAGAACATTGGACAGGAATGGGAGTTTGGAAATGGGCCTGAAATTAGTAAAAAGTTCTGGATCGAGAGTAGGTTTTTTGAGGAGTGGTCTGATTATGGCGGCTTTTAGGGCAGATGGAACCTACTAGATGCTACCTAACCCTAACCCATGGTTTGGGTCAGGTGTTTTGCACCTTACAACATCCTCACATACATTCTCCACTAATGCACACTTTACACCACTGACTCAACTGACTGCTCACATCCATATTGTAAATATTTAGTTTAGTTGATATGTTTTGCACTAATTTGGTTTGATTAATAAAAACTCTTGTTCATAGTTAAACATGCTGTATCTCCCCTTTTTGTTGTGGCCATCTGAGCCAGGTCATAATATTGGACGGAGGGAGTTGGGAAGCACAGATGGAGCAGACTAGGGTTTTATGCTCGGTAAAATGTCTGCTGATCAGGGGGACGTCAACAACTGAAAAATCTATTTTATGATTACATTTCTGTACGTTCATGCCAGCTTTGGGGAAAGAGGATCTATGATATTCAAATTCACATGTAATTGCGATTTCACTGCTGTAAAAGAGTGGACAGGATGGATGCGTAAGTGGAGGTGCTGGGTTCTGACTGTTCAGATCTTTTAGACGGAATTTTATCCGCAAATCTGGCGGAAGCAGTATGAGAAGCAACACGCCTCTTAGCTGGAAGTTTACCAATTGTCGGAGGAGCGTGGTCCGTATTAGTGTCGCTCATATTCAGCTCTTGTTTTAGAGTTTTTTGGAGCTAGGAGATGTTCAAAGTGCTCCTCGTGGTTAAGACAAGATGTAAATATGAAAATTATATTATGAAATATTATGGCTGGAAGCTCTTCCAGAATGGGTGAACGGGTCATCCGCCAAAATGTTTGCGGGTGTTGCGGGACCTACGCCATGGACGTGAGATTTCTGATTCATTCTCCGAGCAAACCTCAGGGGACTGAGCCTGAGTTTTTTGAATGAATAAAAACTTCTTCACTTGAAGACGGAGACTCACTCTCTGAATGAGAGACGGCAAGGACCTAGCTACTAACAAAACTAGGAGGTAAGATTGCATGAGAAAGGATAGCTTTAGATAGAAGGTAGAAATGTTGATTTGTGGCAACAAATTTTCAGGCATTTCAAATATTAATAAGAGGCTAATTAATATTTGAATGAGTGGTTTATCCTCTCTGTTAGAGAGCAACACTGCCAAAGGATGTGATGCAGGAGAGCTATCCCGAGGTAGCCCATATGTTCCTTCTGCCTAGTGTGGATCCTTACCAGTCAGTGAAAACATTGCACTATCCAAGTAGAACAACATTTAATTTTAACATTTAATAAAATTATTATTTTATTTATAGAAGATTTTTAGCTACATGCCAAACAGCATTATGGCTGCCAACAATTGGATGCATTTCAAATAGATCTCCAGGGTATCGTAGATGACTCATCAGGTAATGACTGAGAGAAAATACAACTATGGCATGGAATCTCGCTACAATCCTATTTATAGGTGTTGATAAGGTTGATTCTATTAATTTAGTTTGCCTCTGTTTCCACAGTACCATCATGTAGAGAATAAAATATGGATTTGGACACATATCTGAATAGTCCACTCTGTGCTTACCTAAATGTTAACCTCTCAGCTGTCCTGAATTGTTCTCATAGTATATTAATTTTATAACTAAGTAGACATCTAATAAGCTCACCTATTGGGGTGACTGAAAAATGAATTGCCTGTATTTGATGTTAGGTTATACCAAGACGATTGAAATAAATAATAAGACAGAGCTGCTATATGCCAGTTGTTGGAAATAATCAACTTGCTATATAAAGAAATATATTTTTCTTACAGTTCTCATCATTACGGCTTCACAAATTTGTGTATATTTAGATCAGCAGGAGCATATATTGGAATTGACCTTTAAGTGACTACCCAACCTAACCAGCTCCCGGTTTGTGGTGTAAGTTTAAGTGTTGTGTAGAAATGATTGGCTGTATCTCTTTTAGAGATGTTTAAAAACTCAACATTTTACAGCATCTGCACTATTTCTGGAAAACAAAGTTATCCTCCTGTTAACGAGGAAGAGACGGCAATATCTTCAAGGAAAGCAGAAAATATGACGCAGTCCTTCCAACAATGAATGAACATTAGTAAGAAACATTAGTAAGAACACTTTTTGACATATACATATGTAATAGTACAGTTGGGAACAGTGGGTACAGAGGGAATTATAGTTTTAAAAATATTAGTAACAGCAAATCAATTCTTGTACTCAATAGCAACTCGTCATAGGTAAAACATTTTTTGGACAATGTGTTATGGAGGTTTGATAACAATTATTATCATTTCCCTTTCAACAATGTCAACATGTAAACAGAGGTAATCTTAGACACATTGCTTTCACCGCTGTTCCCTGAAGATTTTTCTGTGTGGTGGCGCATCTGTGCTGATTATATTCGTAAGTTGAAAACATTTGACAAATATTCATTCATTTATATTGTTTTCAACTCTTTGGATCGTGAGACTATGCCAGCATGAACCCTTGCCCCAACCCCTAGATGGACATGGGTTCAGTATACTAATAAAATGTCAAAGTGAAAAATAACAAATGGGTCATAAAGGTGATGCTGTGCTGCAAAAAAAAACAACGTACCAAACATTTGCATGTTGTGCGTGAGGGCTCCACAGACGACTGACACATTTAAAAAAAGGACTTAAAACGTTCCTTTTTAGCAGAACCTATAACTTTTATTAACATTGCTTTTTGTGATGTTTTATATCGTTATTATTTTATTTTTTATTGATGCTTTTATCTGATTTTACTTTGTAGCACTTTGAGATTTGATCCAAATGTAAAGTGTGTTATAAATTAAATGTATTATTATTATTATTATTAGGTTAACCTTAATTGTAACCCTAGCATGACTATTGCGAGTCTGCCTCTGCTGTTAGAAAATAGCAGATCATTGAGAACAAGAGGATCACGGTCATCTTTTGTTGAAACTACTACTCACAGAGAGATGTACCACAGTATTATATATCCCAGAGTACGACCCTGGTGACTGAATACTGGTGTCGTCCTCAAAAGCAAGGGTATTTCTCCCGAAAAGTCCCTAATCACCCGTGTCGTACAAGCAATCTGACTGATTGAACCTCTCAACTCAAATATTAAGGTGTGTCGGAAGAATAGTGTTTTTTTTAAATAAATCCCTCAAGTGAGTAAAATATCAATTATTAGAGTAAAATGCTATATACAAGGTAAATTTATGTGAACTATTTTGGACTAAATCAGACCAACGATTAATAAAATGGTTAAGAAAATGTTTGAAGAAAAAGATGATTTGGTGCGGATGAGGCACTGCTGGCGATGCGATTTGACTTGACTTTTTGAGGATATAAATAATCAATCTGCTATTATCAATATTTTGCTGCACCACTGGTTGCCTATGGATCTAAATGATTTGCTTATTGAACGCAGACTTTGTCTCTGAATGGAGAAACATTAACCTTTCTCACTTCACTTAATTTGATTCACTCATAGTAGATGTTAGTAATAGATGACTAACATCTTAAACAACAATTTCTTACAAAAGAAATGCTTCCTACATAGAGATAATATTGTAATGTTGTTTTTTTGGGGGGGTTTTTAGAGGTAGCAATAAAATGGCAAGAACAGCAGTAAAGGTGTCTTTTTTTCCGAAGTGCATCATCAACCTTGTCTGATTTATATCAACCCATTACTTGTCAACATTCATCAGGTAGATATGAAATACAAATAACATTAATATTTATACAAATAAATATAATAAAAATAGTTTGAAGACCTTTTAAGACCCAAATTGTTGCATGAAAATGTAGGAACTCTGATTTGAATATTTAGGACAGCATATTGAAGACATGAAAAGATAAATACTGTTCAGAGTAAAAAGCTGCCAGATATTTTAAAATTGGGACAGACTCTGCTGACCCTCTTTGTATTGAAATCACATTTGCTCTTTGTGTTCAGACTTGCCCTGTTGTTGAGTGAGTGGCATCATAATGATAATAATAATAATTTGTGTGCTGCTGTCAGTGTTGGCCCAGATGCTCTTGAAAAAGAGATTTTTTCATGGTAAAATAAAGGTTAAATATATACATAAAATGGCCGCAGACAACGCATTATCATAACTGAATTAGAAAAATTTATATATATTTATATATATATATTTTGTGAGACCATCCAAGGATCTGTGTCCCCAAATCATCACTGATCATCCATCAGCCCTGCTGGGTGATGACGTAATAGCATTATGTTCTCCACAGCGTCTCCAGACTCGGTCACGCCTGCCACATGACCTCAGTTTGAACCTGGTCTCATCTGTGAAGAGAACAGAGCACCAATGGAGAACCTGCCAATTCTGCTGTTCTCTGGTGAACACCAATTGAGCTCCACAATGCTGGGCTGTAAGCACAGGTCCAAGTAGAGGTCTGGCCCGCATGCCACCCACACGCAATCGGCTACTGACAGTTTTGTCAGATTCATCACACCAGTAGCCCAATGCAGGTCATTTTATAGGGATCTGGCAGTTCTCCTCCTGTTCCTCCTCACGCTGAGGTGCAGATACCAGTCTTGCTGATAGGTTATTGTCCTTCTACGGACCTGTCCAGCTCTCCTCTTGTAACGGCCTGTCTCCTGGCATCTCCTCCATGCTCTTGAGACTGTGCTGGGATACACAGCAAACCGTCTTGCAACTGCACGCAGGGAAAAGCCTGGAGGAGCTGGACCACCTGTGCATCAGTTCTGTTTAATGACACAAGTAGTGACAAAGACACCAGCAGAACACAAAACTAGAGAAGAGTCAGTAAGGAAAGATAAGGAGACAGAAATGGATCGTGGCATCCACCTGCAGAATCATTCCCTTTTTGGGGTTTGTCATGCTTTTGCCTCTCCATTTCACCTGTTGTCCCTTTCATTTGCACCAAAACAGGTGAAACTGATTCATAATCTCTTGTGCTTCGTAAATGGACCGATTGAAATCCCTGAAGTTCAACTGGTGTCATAATGCGATGATTAAGTGTTCCGTTCACTTTTTGGAGTGTTGTGTGTCTATATATATATGAATCCCTTAATTTTCGGTGATATAATGACATGTGAAAAATATCCTTATTGTCTATACCCATTATCTGTAGTTCAAGTTATTAAAAAAAAAAAACTCACTCAACTTTAACTCACGTAACATAATTGAAAAATAAGAATTACATTCTTACATCAAACAATTATTCTGCTCTAAAACACGTATGCCACATTTATTGGCATTCTGCATTAAATATTAAAACATTAAAACCTGGTATTAATGATGTGGCTAACCTGTGTATGGGCAGTACCTCAAAGTTGTCCTACAGTAAAATAGTCAAATACTCGAAATGTACTTTCCAACCGTGGAAATCAATTAATCAGTCTCTTTGCAGTCTTTATTTCAGTCAAGCACCATCAGTTCATTCTAGAAGTTTCCTCTGATGCACCAGTTTAGTAGAGATGGAAGGCCTCCTCTCAATTTCTTCTCATTCACATCCAACTCTCCATTCAATCTGTCTTCAATAACAGAAGACCGATCACGTGTGCGTTTGTGGGTGTGGATGTGCGTGTGGCTCCATATTGTTGTCTCGCTCTGATAAAGTAGAATATCATCTGGGTTGGAACCAAACCAGGATTTAAGCCTTGGTGGTTCACGTTGATACCAACAGCACTTAAAGCCATACATTCGAACACATTTACACATTTACACACACACGCACACACACACACACACACACACACACACACACACACACACACACACACACACACACACACACACACACACATATAATTGTGGAACGATGAACTAACAGGATTGAATCTGAGGTGATTCATCTGCATTACTTGATACTATAAACTCCAGATAATGATGTCTTTACATTGATAATAAGTAGGAATCAGCACAAGGATGTATTTTATGCCTTCAAGTACCATATTCTCAAACAACATTTATCAGTGTCATAGTACTCACTTTGATTTATTTGAAATTTTCTTTTGTTATATAAACCTCTTGAATTGTTTTATTCAGACAAGTTCAACTTCATTTAGTGAATATATATCTATGAATATGGAGCTGAACACTAGTGGGGAAAAAGATGACAAAAGAAACCAACACCAAACACTAAAATGTTTGTCGACACATTTGCGTTAACAACACATAATTTTGTCTTCAAACTTCTTCAGTCCAAAAGATAAGACTCTCTGTGATCATGGAAAAATAAGTTACTGAGGATATTCATAATGAATAATCATGTATAAATAATGCATATTGACAACACTTAAAGTAATGTAATTTAGGACTTATTAACAGCCAATGTACCATTGGCTGTTAATAAGTCCTAAATCATTTCAGATGTTATGAATAAATTACATTATTATGGATGCTAATTGCTCCCTACACGCTCCTTAACAATCACATTGAGGATTCGTGCCATTTTAGTTCATGAGCGCAGGCTATATTCACCTGTGCTATTGGATAGATTATTTATTTAAATGCCTGGAAATTAATGAGCTGTTACTTTCCATTATGAGTGACACTTTATGATTGATGTATTATTATAAATGCATCAATATGTAGGCCTACTGCACATGAGACATAACAACAAATCATCGTCAAAGTGTATACATGTTGTCGCAATGCACTTAAGTATAGTGGTGCATTTTAGTATAGTGGTAAAGATACAGTATTGTATACAGAACAATACTGCAAAACAGTTCTCTGTATCTGACCCATGCTATTGGTTCATAAGAAGCAATGGGAGGACAGAGGTGGGACACCCATAAGACCCTTGAGCTTTGTGAGGTTTTGATGAGCCCTATATATTTTATGATTCTGGAGACTTTGAAGATATTTTATTATTATTATTTTTTAATATTATTTATTTTTTGAACAAGCTTCTAAAGCAAAATCTCTTTTGCCTGAATCAAAAATCATGTAATCGTGTCCCGCTATAGTAAAGAATAATTTCTTCATATAGATATATATATAGCGATATATATAGATTTTGCAATGGTTGGACTGTATTCCCTTATTGTAAATGGAGAGACCATATGATGATGAAGATTTTATATAAATTGAATGACTCTATTCAAAAGGCTAAAGAATTGGAAAGCCGTCGCATTTTTATACGTAAAGTACCTCGCACACACGCACGCGCACACACACTCGCAAAAAGAGGCTCATCTGCCCTGGTGTGACTGTTTGTAATCTATCCAGTGTGGCTCATTTATGCTCGTGATTAAAGATGTTTTGTTCAATTTAGGAGAGATTACAGATACGGATGGGATAAAACTGTATCGCAGTGAAAGCTACACTTCACAAAAGATATGAGAAAAGTCTGGACAACGGTAAGTGGAAAAAAGTATATATAAAAAAGTATATAAATAATTCTAATTGGCATATTTCCTACAAAAATGTAACATAAATTGCTTTACTACAAAAGCATTACTTGTGCTTAACACAGAACACGTATAGTCATTCAAAATAAAAGTAATATTTATAATAACATTAAATGCAGCAAAGCAGAAACGAGAGGTAATATCATAAACAAAATCGACTACAATGAGGATGAATATAAAACACATTATAATCCTTAAAAATAAGTTATGAATAACAAAATATATAAAATTAGTTAAAAGACAACTTTTAAAAACTATCACAACAGTGCCACCTCTGGTGAACAATAGCTAGTTAAATGTTTAAGTGAAGAAATAAGTTTTAATGTTATTTTTTTGAATTATCTAAAGTATTTAGTGAGCTCTCTCCCCTAATATCTGTGCAGTGGTGGGAGCCATAGCTTTGGGCTATTATTATTATTACTATTATTTTTATTTAGGTATATTAAATAACTGAGAAATCCAAAATGTAGTAGTAATCATCATCTAGGCTGAAGGTAATCCTAATTTCCTAAATCCATTTTCACTCCCAGAAAATCAGACAGGTCTGCAGTGCAGAGAACTTTTTCTACTGCCAAGAAAACACTAATAGGAAGTGGCTGTCCTACGCTGAAGATGGACGAGTGCTCCTCTGCTCTATTTGCAGCTGGTCCTTCACTGGAATGACAAACATTACACCCATCCATCAGAGAGAGGAACAGCATCAGTACAGACTAGTGCTGAGGCCCATTTCCTTTGGTCCTCCAGAACTAAGAACCTTCTTCTGGGCAGTCACATGACTCAGAGAGAAAGTTCACAGGAGGTGCCCACCATAGATTATGAAGCTAATCAGCAAAAGAGTCCGAGGCAGCCTATATTTGTTTGATGAAGCCACTATTAGTCACAGCAACATTTTGATTTGTTTTGTTGCTTTTTGATCATTTTGCATGTAATCACACTAGCAATTTTAATCTCACGAGCCAGATATTATAATTATGAGGGTCATATTTTGTTTTAGTCGTCAATGCCTTATATGAGCATATAGTGCAGATATCTGAATATTATAGTATTCCATAAGTCATTCTGTGATATCTGGTATTGTGTACTGAACAGGGAGAAAACAATTTGTTAATCTGTTATAGGTGTATTTTATGAAATATCTTCCTGAGAATGTCTATTCAGGGATTCAAAATATGGTCAGAGCATGAACACAAATGTATTTTGTTGATTCCCACTGGGTTTAACAAGATAGGCAATCAAATTTCACAATCACTTCATTAATTTACTTCACAACATCAATCTATTAAATCAACCATAAAGCATTGGTTTAATTAGACAGCATGAACTTGTCAGTGGTAAATGTCTCATAATTGAAAGATATAGGTTATTTTAAGATGTTCCCAGAAGTCTAGAAAAATCTTGTAAAGAAAAAACAATCAATGAGAGCTCTGACAGTACTTCAGAGAAACAATTAAGACCTCTATTCTGTTTGATCAATGGGTGAATGTGAAAGTCAGAACTCTCTACTCTGGACAACTGGAGAAACAGTGCTTGATATTGAAATCAGCTGCATGGCGATGACGTGTATTACAAGTTAAAGGCTTTGTCTTCGGCCCTTTACCTGACCAGAGGATAACTCTTCTTGTGGCAGAGCATGCATGTTCTGTTCTACTTTCCTATAATTTAATTATGTGCCAGCATGAAAGAACCCCATTTGTGACCTGCAAATTTTGCAGCAAGCTATAGTGTGTATCTGTGGACGTGTGGATGTGCAGTGTGTGTATAATTGATGCTTGAGAAGCTGCATTTAGTGGTGATAGGCATTAAACAACCGCACACTCCTATCAGCAAAAGCTTGACTGGTTAGATTCTTCAACATTAAACAGCCGTATTTTGTGGCACAAATGTATTGTTTTCTACACTGTATGGAACATTCTCCTTTCCTCTACGCATTCTACAATAAAAATCCTTTCTTGCAGTCCCAGAACTGCTCATTGAAATGAAATTGAAATGATCTGTGTTAAGTATTATGAATAATTTATCAAAGTTCCAGAAATATGGATAAGATGCAGGATACATACTTCCGAAAATAAATTGTTGTGTTCCATACATCCATTTATTTTTCTGGCAGCAATTTAGTTTGTTAATTACTGCAAAATATTTCAGGCAGGGATCTGGGCAAACTCCTCAAAACCCAGTTTTCCCTCCTTTTTATACAGTAATAACAAACATTGCTCATTTGAAAGCATGTAAAGTGCATTATAAATTAAATGTATTATTATTATTATTATATAAGGAGATTCTAACATTAATACAACTTGAGTAATGTTATAGGTTCCAGTTTGAAATCAGCCAAATTACGGTTTGCTGTCAGCTTTTTCTGTCACAATGTTTATTATCAATCTGTTTCGCTGATCAAATAATGGAAAGGATATCGACGAGCAGGAAAGGAAATTGAGAGTGTCCAGTTTTGTTAGCTTAGAATTGTGTCTCTGATCTTTTGGTTGGCATAAGAGTCAGCGCCTCAAATTCTAATTCTATTATTCTCTGCTGAAAAATGGTGGATTTCTCCATCTGAGTTGGGAAGAGTTTATATCTGAAGTGAAAGAGTTTAAATTAACTTCGAAATTCTCAGGTAGTTTGAGCAAGCAGCTGTGATTCACAAATGTGACTTATTAGACCAAGCCACTTTGTTCCATTATTCCATGGGCCAGTTCTGGTGCTGATGTGCCCTTTGTAGGCACTTCTGGAAGTGGACAAGGGTCAGCATAGGTACTCGGTTCAGTCTCTTGCTACTCAGGCCCTCATGCAAAAAAGCTATGGGATAATTAGGGTTTTAATGCTTTTCTGTCAGAACTAGTAATTACTTTATTAGCAATTTGTGCTAATTGCTAATACAACTAGGAACTAATAAAGTTATTACTGTATTTAGGAACTGTATTACACCGACAAGCTATCACTCTATCACCCATGTGCTATCACTCTATCACCCATGTGCCTTTGGTGACCATGACCCTGTCGCCAGTTCAGTGGTTGTCGTTACTAAGCTGAACTTATGTAGGTAACCATTGGTGGTGTGACTGTGGCTCAGTGGGTAGAGCAGCCATCTCCCAATCAGAAGGTAGCCAGTTCAAATCTTACCAGGATCTACTTGTCATAGAGTCCTTCAGCAAGACCCTGAAACCCTTGCTCCCCAGGCACTTCACAGTGGCTGCCCACTGCAAAGCTCCCCAGGCACTTCACAGTGGCTGCCCACTGCAAAGCTCCCCAGGCACTTTACAGTGGCTGCCCACTGCATCCCTCAGGGATGGGTTTAATGCAGAGAAATCATTTTGCAATGTTGTACTGTATATGGCTGTATGTGACTAATAAAGTATTGTTCTAAGCAGGAAGTCTGACAAGACCTGCAGCTCTGGTGACAATCCGACCCAGACATATTGGCATGGCAATTTGACCCTTGGCAGAGATGCTCATGCTCATTTCTCCTGCTTCCATCCCATCAATGTTGAGGACAACATTTTTGTGTGCTGTATCAACCCACACAGGGTGGGTGCCTGTTAGTGGTTATAATGTTATGCCTGACCAGCGTAGATTTAATGATATACATCCATTTGTTTCGGTGCACAGAATTATATTCAACTAAAATGACACATGACTTGCGGCGTTGCTGCGGCAGCTTCTGCTGGTGAGGCTGTATTAAAATAATGGATGCTACTCATTGGAGAAGACTGTACATACACTTACACTAACACAAACAGAGGGAGAGAATGGGTAGGTGTGACATGACTTAGACATTACGCTGCGTGCCTTATGTAGTCGTTGCACTGTCTATTTATATAATAGGATATAGACACTGGAAAATGGCAGTGGGCCCAGCTGGACATGAGTTATGACACCGGGGGACTGCAGCAGGAGCACAGCGATTCGGAACAGCCACAAACACAAACAGCTGCAGTGAGATGGGGGGCGTATTGTGGGTTTAAAGTCAGCCTGGCAAAAAGTGTGTCATTATCTAAATTTCTGAAAGAAATAACAAAGGGATGCACAGAGTAAGTATCAAAAACAGGAAGAGGAAAAACATATAGAGCACAAGAAGGAAGAATAGAAATAAAGATGAAGAGGGAGTAGACTGCAGTGCTTCAAAAATTGTATGAGACATGGTTTGAGAGATGTACCAGCTGCTTTGCAGTTATCAGCAGACATCTACTGCCACTATGTGGTCAAGAAGTTAACAGACAATTATGGAATGTTATTTATGAGAGAGAGGGAGGGCGATGAAAAAAAGATAGACTTTTCTTTCAATTCTAACCATTATGGAATGACTTGTGTTTTTGTTTTTATTTTTGGATCACTGACTGGACATACTGTTTAAATTGAACTATTCTCTATTTATGATAAATGTTCTCTCAAAATTCCAAAATTGGTGTCTTTGCAGTGTATGGGACCGGACTCGTTGAACTGGGATTTGATTGACAAGAACTGACTCCAGAAACATCCTGCTACTCTCCTGAGGTCATTTCAACAGCAGCAGTGAACACAGAATCTGTGACCATGGTACCAGAGCTTCTGGTCCATCCTGTACGATCTGTGGGCTGCTGTTACTTCAGCCCCAAATGATTTACAGATAGCCCTGCATATTTCTGATCCATGAGATGATATAAGATCAGTTATTTTTACAGTTTATTTTTGCAATTTTTCAGATCGCATCAGGTGTGTGCATGTTTGTGTGTGTGTCTGTTAGATGTAGTGGCATGTTTCTTTAAGAACTGCTCAATGTTTGCAAGGGTGTCACTGATGCATTAATGTGTGCATTCACTTTACTGCATTTTAAAAACATGTGCCCTGGAGAAGCGGACATGAATAAATTAAATATGCACTGTAAGTGATTGTTTGATTTGTATCGAGGACTTTGCTTAAACTAGCCATTTGTTTTGATGATAGCGCTTACTCCCGCGCTGTTGGTGGAATCAGTTACTGCTATTAAATTATGGATTATTATTAAGAATGCCTCGTCTTCAGTCTCTCTACTTTACAGACAAAAATTTAAGGTTCTTGATAACACATGACCTCTTAAAAGAAAAGAGTCCGTCTTACGGGTCGCTTTTGTGTTTCAGATGTCTATGAGATTAGTGAAATGAAAAAGATAATAAAAAGATGTACACCAATCAGTCGTAAACTTAAAATCACTGAAGGTCAAGTGAATAACATTGAATGTCTAATAACAATGTCAGCGGTTGGAAATATATTGTCATACTGCCCTTATTTGATGAGTTGGAAGCAGTCAAATTGGCCCTACGTAAGGGTCTTAGCAACTTCCCCATAGTGCAATGTGTCGCCTTCTCTTCCTCATGTAAGCAACGCTCACAATTACTCTACTTGATGTCTAATAAAACTCCATTGATCAGAGCCGGCCGCATTTCTCCATTGATACGTAGATTAGTTGTGATGCTGATGTGTATTATGCAGATGCTTTCTGCAGTGGGCAGGGGACAGCATTAGCAGTAAGCTACACTGGACTGTGTTCTTACACAATTCTGTCATAACCAGCATGAACTGTTTCAGTCGTCTGTGCAACAATAGATCTTCCATGGCACTGGACAACACAGGTTAACCTTTGCTCCATACACCTCAATAAACTTTGATCACCTGCAACCCTGTTGTCAATTCAATGGATGTTCTTCCTTTAACCACTTTGGCAGGTACTAACCAATGCAGACTAGAAACACCCAGCACAAGCTTTTTCTACCATTTCTAAATTGCTCAGAATATTGTACTTGCCAATTTTTACTTGTTCCAACATTAAGTTTTTTAGGACAAATATGTTCTCGCTGCCTGATATATCCCACCCACCAGGTGTTATTTTGACTGGAATATAAGTGTTATTCACCTGCCAGTGGTTATGATCACATGACCAATTGTCGGAGCTATGTCATCACATGTAGAGATAAAAGTCACCAACACTTTCATTCATGAATAAATACATATGAATAGGCACCTGGTGCTAGAAGCAACCCTTGGGAGACATCAGCACGCCTCTGTTTCCATGCACAGGTCGAATGAAGTGACAGACACATAAGGTGTGAAGAGGGGGGAAACAATACGGCAAAAACAAATTCTGCTATAGTAGTATATTTAAATCCCCCCAAAACTGCAGATTTTTCAGGAAAACTGTTACATGGATCTTTTTCAAATTTCATACCCACATTCATACCCACATAGTGTGAGGAAGAACTGTAGATAATTTCCATAATTTCACAAGCGTTTGTCTGATTTAGTCCAAATTTGTTGCATGTGAATCAATTTGTGGGGATTTCTCTTGCGTATATAATTTTTTTAATCTAATAGTTAGTTATATTTTAATCATTAGGTGGGACTTTTTACAAAAAAGACATAACTGCACGTTTGATTTAAGGATTTCCTGGATAGGGGTATTCTGGGGCTTTTCTTGGATATAGTCTTGCTGTTAGGGACGACATCATAGGCCCTGTTTTTGAAAGGTTTGTTCATTTATATAAGATATCTGTCCTCAATCCTTGTGTTTAGTAACTCTGTGCCAAAGCAGATGGCAGAAGTGCTTCTTTTTTTTTAATCTGTCTTTTGTGTCCAGTTGTGACTTTCGCCATTTTAATTACACTCTTTTAACCTTTCATTCATCTCTGTCCAATAATAGGAGGCAACGTTTGACCTTCAGAGCTTCACAGAGCAGAAGTTATTAACAGACGCCCTTAGATTCGACCTTCTCGTATCCATAAATTATTAGAAAAACATTTTCAAATCAAAATTACATCTCTTTTGCATCGTAGTTTGGTAGAAAAACGGCATCGAATCTTATTTTCATGCAAAACAAGCTCTCTTCTAAGTTGGATACATAGCATTGGTAATATGATCAGCTGGCTGTCAGAGAAGTGCACAGGGATAATCTAGAACAGGGGTGCAAACTCAATCACAGAGGGGGCAAATTAAAGAAGGAGACCACATCGACGGCCGATCAGGATTTAAATTAGCCATGTTTAATCTGAGGTATTATGAAAATGTTATTGCTATTTTATTTTTAAATCAGCACAGTTTCACAGAATCATTTACAATGAAAACTTTTTATTAACAGGCATCAAGACCAGCCAGGAAACTATATATTTTTAAGTAACAAATCAACAAATCGTTTTTTTATAAACATTATCAACAAAAGGGAATTTTAAATGACCTTGGTGAATGGCTGGGCTGATTTAGCCATTTCTTCCCGCTGTCACATTAAAACACTAAAAGTAGACTGTTGATCTCCATATCTGTCACTGGAGTCAGGAGCCGCTGCTCCATAGAAGTACAGTAGAAGAACAGTAAGATGAGTTTCGCAAGTATTTGATTTGTATTGTTTCATTTTTAATATCTATGAAAGTGTGACGTTGTTGAAATAGATAATACTCAACATTAGGTTATACTCAACATTAGGTAAAGTCATGCTAACGTATAGTAGCATGACTTTAATGTCATCACTGCTGTGATTATAATGTCTATTAGGAACTAGTGCCGGAACAGAGTTTGGACCCACATGCAGAGACACTCACGCAGAACTGATGCTATTTAAAATTATAGAAGTGAAAAATTGGTTAAAAATCCTAGCCAAAATTGTAAATTGCAGACTTAACTTCAGGTCTTGACCCTAAGAGGCTTTTCTGTATCGTTGTTTAAGATACACATATGTAGTATGTTACATATTTCTGTGTGAAACAATGAATTCTATTCTATTCTCTATGAATTTCTCCTGTTGGCACTGGCGACAGCTGCAGGAGTTGGAGAAGAAGCTCCAGGAGAAGGAGGAGAGTTTTCAGCTTCTTTTGTTAAGGATGGTAAGTGTTGTTTGTTGTTTACACCAAAGTTGTCTTGTGTCTGTCACTTGTTAACAGTAGTGGATGAAGTTTTTAAATTATTTACTTCATACATGGTATTGTTAACACTCTGAAAATGATTTATTGTGAACACCTGATTCAATTATGGCTGCATATGTTTACTGTTGTGGTCCTTTTACATGTTGATGTGATTGATTAGTTTATATAAAGATCAGTTTTGCATGTTGAGAGTATATTCTTGTGTGATCATGAGTGTTTAATAAGTTAATTTTAAAAAGCATTTGTTGTTTTGGCTGAGTCACATTTTCCAAGTAACCCAGGAAGGGTTTGGAGTTTTATCCATTGAATAAAATTTTCGGTTTATTATTAACATTCAAAAGCAATAGATTTTGTTCCCATGTGCTAATTATTCATTTTAAAAATAAATGTTCGATGCAATGTTGCTTCAGTGTAGTTTATTAGGAGAAGTGTAAGTGGGGATCAACTAAACTTACTGCAATTTCATGTTAAATATTTGAGTGATTTCCAGGTATGAGTGTTTGATAGTTAACCCTTTGGTGGTGATCCCTGACAAAATGAATGAGTTATTGTGCTAAATTTCTATATTTTAGGAATTGTCATGAAAATACTTTCTTCATTTTTTGAATTAGTTAAAGAACGGAATGAAAAACAGCAAATATTATCAAAAGTGTGGTGGAGTTTTTAACTTATTATAAGGTACAGCTAATACATAGATAACTGTTTTTAGCTGTTTTATTTTTTTTTTGCACATAATGCAATTACTTTGAAATATCAAGCATAATCAGAAATTTCACCGATTACATAATTATCAACATGTCCGTAAACATATTATGTATAATTGCAAAACAAATTCAACTGTTTAACCATGCTGTTGCTAAGGTTTTGATTTACCTTCCATATAGTTTCAAAAAGGAAAGGCACCGGTAATGGTCCTCCTAGTTTCACCGGGATGGGTTCGATTCCCTGTGGTACCCTGCTGAGTCCTTGGCATGTACATAAAAGTACCTTAATCATTTCTATTGCAATTGGAAAAAAAAAATTCAAATGAAAATGTTTCTTTATCGCAGTTTCAATACGCTTTTATATGAATAGGGTAACAAGAAGTAAGACGTAAATAATAATTATGATATTTCAGTTTAAAGTAAATGTACTTGCATATAATGAGACCTGGTATTACGAGATGATGTAACCTAATGTACCAAAAGGATTTTAGAATGTTTGGTGTCTGGTAACAGAAGTTTGTTAAATCCAGTGTGTTTGATTAGGAGAAAGCCTTAGAATAACCAAAGATAAAGTATATTTTGCTTTATTCAACCTCCATGCTTAGAGATTATTAACACCAATTTAATTTTGATCAGGATAATGTTCAATTGAGTCTCTGTTTCTGGTGTTTCCGAGAGTGGCGCTGTCACTGTAACGGAATTTTGTCACATGGGGCTCTTCAGGGCGGGACTCTCATCCAACATGTTTTGGGACAGATTGGACAATTGAAAGTGTCATTTTCAGCACACAGGTTAAATGGCGAGTTTCACTAAGCCATGGCCAATCCGTTAAGTTGTGGAAAAACCTTTGATAACTTTGCATCCTCCATGCTTGGCGATTGTTTTCAAAAAATTTGATGTTGATCAGGATATTCTTCAACTGAGTCACATTTCCTGTTGCCAGCATGTGGAGCTGTCACCGTAAGTGAATATAGTCACAAGGGCATCTTCAGGGCGTGATTCTCATCAAACATGGGAAGGTTGTGACAAATCGGAAAATAGAAAGCATAATTTTGTGCTCAGCCATGGCTGTCATGGATAAACCTTTTTTAACGTTAACTTCGATGACAGAATGAAGCTTAATATGTTTGTTTTAAAGTAAAGTGTGTTTTAACAGGGGGTGTGTGTTTTAACACGCTATAAGAATACATATACTGTCCATTGTTGATATATTTTAGAATCTGAGGTTTGAAATTACAAAACAAAATGCACAAGATGTTCAGAACTAAAGCCAAATGCATTATTACAGCCAAAGTTAATAAAAAGTGAAAAATTGTCCCAAGTGAGGTACAAGTGTTAATGTTTGTCTTAGTGGAGCCTTTCCACTGGTTCTAGTGACATTACAGGCAATTCCTAGATTGAAATGTTGTGACTCCGTCATAACACATTGTTTTCAACAATACTGTCCATGCTACATCCATTGGTTTTTGTGCCGCCTTGCTTTCGCGCAGAGACTCGACCACACCACTAGGTGGAGTATGAGCATTGGATTAGCTGTGACAGAGAAAGCGATAAGCAGAGAGTAAAAACAAGATTCGAAGTAGAAGAGCAGAGTGCTTAAACATGTCATCTTTAAGTTCCAAAGAAAGCATAGGAACCATTATGTGTGTAAGTACTTACCCAACACACAGTTTTATTTTGTATGTTAAAGTGACATAGTTCATATCTCATCTTATATATTTTTTAAATATGGTTGCGTTTTTAATGCTTACTCCGTTAGCAGGTATATGGCAATTCCCATGCATGTTAGTATTAAGCTAATGGACTAAACAGTATGACATTAAACTGTGGTTTATGATTACTAATGTGACTTATATGTATGTTTTTATGTCATCAACTTTCAACTTTCAGCAATAAATGGTCCAACTGCACCTGGAGGCCTTTGTTTGTCATTTAAAGAACTTTTTACCTGTATGCTAAGAATATCTGCTTCGATCCATTCCAGCTAGTGCACATCATCGTCTACTGCTGCCAGGGGACGCGCAAAGGCGGAAGCTGCACGCATCCAACTATCTTTTGCACAACAAGAAGCAGACATTCTAAAACAACAAGCTGAACAGCTTAAAAAGAAAGCTGATCTAGATGCTGATCTACATATACTCAAATCACGGGAAAGCTGCTGCGGCAGCAGTTCCTGAGGCTCAAGCTTGGAAAGCGTCCGCGCAAGAAAGTGGAGACCCATAACAGCCACAACTAGACAACATGCCAAAGATTAACCCCGCGCAACGAACACAAGTGCATGTGCAGCAACACTCAGGTTTCCGTTTTGATATGCAGACCCCTCAGGGAAATCCTCCTGTTATGTCATCTTCACCATTGCCACACCCAGCTATGGCTACTGTTGCTACATCAGATGTCACCAAAGAACCAAATGTTCGCCAGGACAGTGAGTACGGTAGTCAGGAATTCCTACTCTTGCCATGCATTTCTGATACACCTATGGCACAGAGAAGCCATCCTTTGAGCACAAAGAAATAGTGAAGATTGTAATCACACTGACACCTCAGACCTAGAAAAATACCCGATGCGATGAGAAATGGTCAGTTCTGGGCTACTGAAATTTGATGATCAACCAGAAAACTACTGGGCTTGGAAAGCCTCATTCCAAAGTGCAGTTCTAGATCTAGGTCACTGCAAGTGACAGACTTAAAATGGTCTGGCAGAGGCTGGAAGAGTGTTTGGGTGCACCCGAAATGCACTTTAAAGAAAGTTGATGACTTCCCTAAGCTGACAAACAGAGATAACCAGCGCTTAGGAGAACTAGGGGATCTTCTTCTGGAACTGCAAGCAGAAAAATTGAACGGTTATCTTCCCGGTCTCACACATCTTGATACGGCACGTGGAGTTAATCCATTTCTTACGAAGCTTCCATACAACCTACAAGACAGATGGGTTATGGTTACATCAAGGTTCAAGAAAGACAATGGTATATGCTATCCTCCATTTTCATACTTTGTCAGTTTCATGAATGACGAAGTAAAGACTTCCAATGATCCTGGCTTTTTCTGTGTGACTGTTGCCACCCGCATCAATCCTAGAACAGAGAATATAATAAAGCAAATATACAAGCCCCCAATTTCTGTCAGAAGGAAAGAGATTTCAACCGCAGCTAGAGTTAGTATGAATACATCCACAGACAAGAACACAGACCCGGACAAACAATGTCTGCTTCATTTTAAGCCACACCCGCTAAGAAAATGTCGCCTGTTCAGGAGCAAGACCTTGGAGGAAAGGAAAGCTCTCCTAAAAGACAAACACATGTTTTAAATGCTGTTCTTCCATCCACCACATGGCTAAATAGTGTAATAAAACAGTGAAATGTACAGAGTGTGGTAGTGACAGACATCCTACAGCACTAAATCCAGATCCTCGTCAACAAAGACCACAGAGCCATGTTGCCACTGATGATCATGGCGGGGAACAAGGGGAGGAAAAGGTTCCTGCTGTAACTTCTAAATGCACTAACATATGTGGAAACTCAGTCACTTCAAGATCATGCTCCAAGATATGTCTGGTTAGAGTGTATCTGGTCAGCCAGGGAGAGCAGTCAAGATGTATGCTGTTCTATATGAACAAAGTAACCGCTCATTAGCGAAGAAAGAGTTCTTCAACCGTTTCAACATCAATGGATATTTGGATCTATACACATTGAAAACAGGCTCTGGTGTTATGGAGGTAGCAGGAAGACGTGCCAGCAACTTCATCATTGAGTCTGTTGAGGGTAGGACTCGTCTTTCACTCGTGTGATATGATACCAGATGATAGAACGGAAATCCCATCACCAGAAGTAGCTTATCATTACCCACATCTCAAGCCCGTTGAAGGAAAAATTCCAGAAATTGATCCAGATGTTGAAATCCTCATCCTCCTCGGCAGAGACATTCTATGTATCCACAAGGTCAGAGAACAACATAACGGACAACACAATGAACCATATGCACAACGACTTGACCTTGGCTGGGTCATTGTTGGAGAAGTTTGTCTTGGAGAAGCACACAAGTCAGCTAGCATTATATCCGTATACGGGACCAACATCCTACAAAGTGGACGTGCTTCACTCTTGAGTCCATGCCTGAACAACATTCAAGTGAAAGAGAACCTTAGTTGTCAAGCCTGTGGCTTCATTACTCCACACAACACCTGGATACAGAGACAGTTGAATTTGACAGCCATGTGTTTCAGAGAACACCACATGACAATAAACCTGCATTATCAATTGAAGACAAGATTTTCTTGGAAAAGCTAGAGCAACAGGTGTATAAAGACAGTTCAAACGCAAGGAACCGTCTTCCCAATAACCAACTTCCAGCAGATAGGCGTCTCTCATCCCTTAGACACACACTTGACAATAGACCACAAATGAAAAAACATTCATGGACTTCATGCAAAATATGTTAGATGAAAGACAAGCGGAACCAGCTCCACCATTAAAGAAAGATGAGGAGAGTTGGTATCTTCCCATAGTCGGTGTTAACCATCCTCAAAATAATCCGGCCCAAATAAGAGTAGTGTTCAACTCAAGTGCCAAACACGAAGGCGTCTCTCTTAATGATGTACTTCTAAGTGGACCTGACCTGAATAATTCTGTTGTTGGAGTTTCCCCCTATTTTCGCCAATCGCGGATACAGCAGATGTACAACAGATGTTTTATTGCTTCACAGTCTGCGAGGAGTATCGAAACTTTTTGAGGTTCCTGTGGTATGAAAAAACAACGACCTGCAAAGACCAGTGAATGAGTTTAGGATAGTGCCTCAGACGAGCAGCCCTGGAAGCAGCTACATCCACCACTGGTGCGAAATAGTTCCTCATGAGAAACTTCTATGTGGACGACGGACTTGCATCTTTCCCAAGCGAAGGAGAAGCCATTAAAGTCCTGCAGGTATCCCAAAAGATGCTAGCTGAGTCCAATATCAGGCTGCACAAGATAGCATCCAACAGCAGCAAAGTCATGCAAGCATTCCCCCCAGAGGACCGAGCTAAAGATCTGAAGGACCTGGATCTTGGGTTGGAACCCCTACCGCTACAAAGAAGTCTAGGTCTCAACTGGAACCTTGAGACAGACAATTTCACCTTCTCTCTGTCACGAGTGGAGAAACCTATAACTAAAAGAGGCATTTTATCCATTGTAAACAGTCTATTCAACCCTTTGGGGTTTGTATCGCCAGTCACTGTGAGTGGAAGAAACCTTATGTGAGAACTCTCTGTTGAACAGTATGACCGGGATGCTCCACTACCAACGTCAAAACCGGAGCAGTGGAAGCTCTTTAGACTCCATGAAGCAACTGGAGCAACTCCACATCCCAAGGACTTATGTTCCCATTTCCCTGGCCACAAAGACGCAAAGCAGACAGTTGTGTGTCTTTTCAGATGCATCAAACATAGCAGTAGCCGCAGTAGCCTACTTGAAGTGGGTCTCAACAGCAGGAGAGATTCATGTAGGTTTTGTCATGGGGAAAACAAAGTTAGCTCCACTGTCCAGCGCATACAGTGCCGCGGCTGGAGCTCTGCGGCACTGTTCTAGCGACTGAAATGGCTGACTTTATCGTAGACGAAATTCACATTGACATCAATTCAGTGACATTTTACACAGACAGTAAAATAGTGTTAGGTTACATCCTTAACAGATCACAACGATTTTACGTTTATGTGTCCAACAGATTCACAACAATCAGAAATTCGTCCCATCCAGACCAGTGACAATACATCAACATGGAGGAAAATCCCGCAGACCATGGAACCCGACCAGTGGTTGTCACAACTCTCAAGAAAACCAAATGGTTTAATGGACCATCATTTCTGTCAAAACCCCTAAGACGCCACACCTCACAGGCTAACAGCCTTGAGCTAGTACATCCAGATGTGGATCCAGATGTTCGCCCTGAGGTTACTGTCTTCAGACCAAAGATCAAAGGAGGTCAGCTTGGATCTCAAAGGTTTCATAGATATTCCACGTGGAAATCTTTTACACGGGCGATTACCACGTTAATCAAGACAGCGAGAAGATTCACAGAAACCAAATATGATATGAAAAGCCTTGCTTTCGCGCAGCGGCTCCACCTCACCACTAGGTAGAGTATGAGCATTGGATTAGCTGTGACAGAGAAAGTGATAAGCAGAGAACAAAAACAAGATTCGAAGTAGAGGAGCAGAGTGCTGAAATATGTCGTCTTTAAATTCAAAACAGAGCATAGGAAACATATGCCTGTAAGTACTTACACAACACACGGTTTTATTTTGTATGTTAAAGTGACATAGCTCATATTTCGTCTTTTATATTATGTAAATATGGTCACGCTTTTAATGCTAACTCCATTAGCATGTATATGTCAATTCCCATGCATATTAGCATTAAGCTAATGGACTAAACAGTATGTCATTAAACTTGGGTTTATGATTACTAAATATGTGACTTATTTATATGTTTTTATGTGTTTTCAGTTTTATAGTGCCTTTATTTGGGAAGCAATAAATGTTCCGACTGCACCTGGAGGCCTTTGTTTCTCATTTAAGAACCAAGGAACTGTTTACCTGTCTGCCAAAGTGATTCTTATTTTTCTCTCTCTCTCTCTCTCTCTCTCTATATATATATATATATCAACAAATAAAGTTCTCTAGATAAGAAAAGGAATTGTGCCTTTAGATGTTTTCATCTTGTGTCCTGAAATTAAAATGTTACAAAACAGATGAACTGTACAGATTAGTACATTAATATCAATCAATGGATAAGTAATGCATAACATTAAAAGCCCAGAGTTAACACCTTTGTTAGAATTTTGTTGTTTTTCTTTATTCTTGATTTCTTAAAGATAAATGCAGTTTGATCTTGCAGCAGATAGGTTTCCTTTTTTCTTTTTACTTTGTGACTGAGAGTATAGTTGTGACCTACACCATGCCTCTTTGAGAGAATAGCCTATTATGGTTTATTTAGAGTAAGAATGATATTTAAAAAAAAATAAAGGACAAAATGGTGCATTAATCAATCAACCCAGGGCTACTGAGTAAACTGTGTAATAATCAATTCTATAAATAATTATAATTACCAAAATAAAGGGGGGAAATATGATTTTACTCTATGAATTTAATGGTGACGTGTGGCTTTTAAATAAACAAACTTTACCATTTATATCGATTAAAGACAAACAGACAGAATTGCTATGTCCTCTTTGTTACCCTTCATTGTAACAGGCGAGCAATTTGGATCTTTCTTCAGGTATTTGATTGGGTAACCTGTATTCCCTGTGGCACCCAGGAGTTCCTGTTTATTGAAGGGGAGGCTGCAGACTAATCTCTCTATCTCTCTGCTCTTCCAACCAGTATCATGGTTTGTTTCTGCTGTTTTGGGTTTTGCATTACAAAAAAACTCCTTTGTTTGTCTTGTAAGGCAAGACTTACCTTGTAACACAGACCTTACAACACCCTCACACACACATTCACCAATCATGCACACCTTGTACCTCGGATTCTTCTGACTGTTCACCTCAATATTTCTAAACACTTAGTTTATGTGATTTTATTCGCACTAATCTTGTTTGTTTGGATAATTAATTAAGACTATTTGTTAATAGTTAAACATGGTGTGTCTCCCCTCTTTGTTATGGCCATCTGGGCCAGGTAATAACAGCATAAACGTTGAACTCCCATTTCAGGCATGAAATTCTAGATGCAAAAACAGTCCATCGAGCCCTTCCACCTGCTCTGTCCTCATTGGTCCTGCCCATGTCTCCAACAGCAGAGAGGATGCAAATGAGACCAGCAAAAGTGTATTTAGACAAAGATTCTCCAATATGAGGTGTCATTATCCATGTAGGCTATCCAATGATAAAGCCAGTTGTTGTTCTTAAGAAGACTCCAAAGAGAAAACCTCAGATTCATGAACTGCCAAATTTTTCACAGCTGTGTTATTTACTTGGTGAGCCACTTGAAGCTTGTGCCTGTGATCATAATTAGCATAGGTAAACGCCACACCAATGCCCATAAAAGGACATCAGACTACAGGTCGATGTGCAACACACCCACAACTGCCACAGAGATTTCTGGGAAGAACAACAAAGAAAATGTCAAATGAGAAAATTTAGATAGTGCAGCACTGGACTCCAAACGTAAATATAATAAAAAATCAGTTGATCAGAGGTATTTCACAGGGACCAAAAAAGGGCCCCAAACCTGGACCAGCTCATCAGGGACCAAAGTATTCATTAGAAGATAGACGACTCCACAACCCGTCTGAGGCATAGCAGTGCCTTCCTGTAGCCGGTTGGGGACGTGTTGAGGCGCTGCAGCACTTCTGATCTCATTCTCTTTCCCAAGCAGCATCAACACTGTTTATAACGTTTGACACATTTAAAGAAATTAATAAGATATGAAAAATAAAAGATACACATTGATACTTTTTATTTTTTTAAGTAATGTGTTTTTGATTTAATTGTAATTTAAACATATCATTGTAATTGAAGTACTTTAATATTCAAAACTATAATTAAGAAAACAGAATAACCGATTATTTCACTCAAATGTTGATAAAAGTGCTCTTGAGAGTTTATAGATTCTGTTTTTACCTAAGAAAAAATACGAAATAAAAAAGACATCGGTGGATGCCAGAATCTTCGTAAACTGTTTAAGAAACTGAGTTTAAGAAGAAATTTTTTCTCAAGAAAAGTTTGTGAATGAGGCCCATTTTTGTGTCCTGTCCTATGTGTTTCATCAAAATTAGGCCTATTATCTTGTCCCCGATAGCATGGGTATATCCCCGAAAAGGCCCCATTCCCCTGCATTGTACAAGCAATCACCCTGATTGAACTCCTCAAATTAATTAGTAAAATTGAACTATTGGTTAATAAAATGGGTAAAATCTGATATAAACAAAATAGATATCTTAGAGTTGATTCACATGCACCAAATTTGGACTAAATCAGATCAATGGTTGAGAAATTACAGCCCAACACTTTCGGAAATAAAGCTCTCCCTAGTGTCAGAAATATTCAACTGACCTTTCCCAAGACCAATCTAGTTCTTCCTCATGGTAACGTTTTAAAAATGGTTCATGATATAGTTTTCAAGGTGTGTCCGGAAAACTGTTTTTGGGTTCTTGAAAAAGCTCCTCGTCATGAGGGAAATAAGGACTTTGAGAGTTAAATAAGATATTTGGTAGATATGTCCCCAATTTAGACTTTCCTTGTCAGTGGTTATAATGTTATGGCTGATTTGGAATGTGGTGTGATGGGTGACTGTGAAGACAGCTGACTTCCATCGGGAGTCTGAATCGCTACACAGTGTAAAGATAGACACAAATACTCCTACAGTATGATGAACATATTTATTAGAGATCAGACAACTAATGTTAAGAGAAACTATAATTTATTATGCTTTCCATGAATGGTGAAAGCAAAATAGATATGACAGTTGTAGCACTTATAGCGGCGTTTTAAACTTACCACCAGGTCCTTATTCCAGGATAATGAGATTATGGTAATGATGGATATTTGAATCAATAGTTCACCTTAGTGTAAGATCAGCCCTAAACTCAAGCATGAAACCTCCTATTTGTCTTGGATTGGCCATAATATGTCCATTTTAGAATTGTATGCAACCACAGCCACTGGTGGGAAAAGCCACAGTCTTTTCCCACCAGAAAAACTCCACCATGCTGAACCACTGTAAAACACAAGAGGGCACTATTACCCCATGATTGAGGTAATAAAACACACTGCGTAAAAGACTGAAGGAGATGTACAGCCGAAGACTCCGGCTGCCCATCATATCCCGAATCCCAACCTCTCCTCCCTTCATTCTCTACTGCTGCATTGCTCCATACATCAGTCTGGTCCACACTTATCTAAGACTTAATTTTTTTTTCTCTCTCCATCACTTGCTTGAACACACAAAGTTATAGATAGTGGAATACATGCATGTGGTCACTTGAAAATAGAAATGGTCTTGCGGAAATATAGGATGGTTGATGAGTGGTGGGAGAGATTGAATGACCCTGCTTCACTATTTCACAAGGGCCAGTTTGCGGGCAATGCTTTCTCGCAGGACATGAGGGAGAGCTGTGTAAGTTGATAAGAAGGAATGAAGACGATAGGAGGAATGGTGCAGTGGACTGATAGATGGATGGCAGGGAAGGTGGAGAATTGAGTACTTGACTGTCAAAGCTTAGACGGAAATGTGTCAAGGAAAGATGAAATAGATGGGTGGGTGGATGCTGATGGGATGGAGTGGGTGTTACAAAATGTCACAGCTCCACTAAGTATTACTGTTGGAAAGCCATGTTGTCTAACACCTTCTCTCCAAATTCTTAAAATGTGTAGCTTTCATCTTGTTTTTTTTGTCCCTTTTGTTTTGTCTGGCACATTCTCTTCTTAAAATAATCTTTTGCTTTTGTTCCACCTCTTCATCTCTCAACATCGCTGTCTCTCTCTGCTACTGAACTGATGGAAGTATCCATCTTTCTATCCATCTATCCATCTGTCTATCAGTCTAACCATCTATCTATTAATCAATCCATCCATCCATCCATCCAAATATGTACTGCTTTACTACCATATGATTATATAAAGAGGGCTATGATCATAATTTTAAAAAAAAATACTTGAAACTGATTAAAATTAAATAGATTTTTCAACACAAACACTGTATTTGTAGGGCAGGATTGGTAGGGCCACTTCAATGTTTGTCTTTACATTAGCTATTACTTAAAAAAGTATTCAGTAACCTATTCGAATTTCCACTATATCAGAGTTATATAATGTGATTAATTTTGGTTTGCTTTAGGATCAGCTCAATAGCAATTATGGAATTGAATGAAAAAAGTAAAAATAAAATATAGAAATAAAGCTCCCCCTAGTGTCGGAACTATTCAACCGACATTCCACAAAATCAATCCAGTTCTTCATCTCACTAGGGTCTAATGCGGTATTAAAATTTGAAAATAATCCCACAGACACATGTGCGCATTACCACATACGCATCTCAACATTAGATTTAAAAATATATAACTATGTGTTCACTTTATTGTATGTATATGTATGCATATGTACACATACTTAAGTATATATAGTTGCTGTTATTGTTGTTTTTGTTGCTCTCCCTGTAGATGTTTGTTCCACTATATTGTTCCTTGTTCCCCCGGCCCCTTTGTATTTGTCCCTTTCTTCCCACTTTCTTCTCCCATCCCCCCGAACCCGCTCTCCGGTCCGGTCGCCACATCAACTAATAACACATAATAATCACAAATAAAATGGATTTCACGCAACTGTAGGAGTCAGAAATACTCTTCCTTTGCAGACTCACATCTGTCTGGCACTGCAAGGCAGCCAGATCCTCATTCTCAATGCCGAGGAAGCTGGACAGGACTGGTTAAAAAAAAAAGGGAGGGAGCAAGTGGTTCTCACATGAGGCAGTTGAGCGCGCTGAGGCAAGACTGTGGCACAACATCCTGTTTGGCACGCTGGCGACTGGTCAGGCAGGCCTTGGAAGCAGTCTTAACACCCAGAGTCAGCAGAGTCCGCAGGAAGGAGAGCCACAAGCTCATACAGCAAGGTGCCTGGACCAATTAGGAGCAGACAGAAGGTCGCAAGATCTCTGGGAGGTGGAAACTTTCCACTTCTAGTTCTTGGACCAGTCCATGTATGACGTACTCCACTGCAACTGCTAGAGATGTTCTTAAGGAATCATGATTCTGCTTTCGTCCAGAAACATAATCGACCTTAGCAGGCTTCACTATGCAGCTGTCCTGATTCCAGGAGCCAAATTCATTGCTACCATAATCCAGCTCTGTCTTCATCATATAGAAAAAATTAAGCGCTCTCATATTGAATCCTTATTATTACAAATTTCACTCTCCGTTACGGTTGCCTACCAGACTCACCTCCTCCCTGCTTAACACACACAATGTCCCTCTAAAGAGTTTGGTTATTGTGCATTTAAATGAAGTCTCATTCCAAATAATAAGCACTTGTACTTGACTCATTACACGGAGCCAAATTGGTTGCTACACAAGGCTGTGCCAAACAGGTAAATTGTTCCAGGCTAGGAGTGAATTTCTCATTGTAATTTGAACTTTAAACAAGACAATCCAGCTTTGAATTAAGGTCTATGCAGTGGGGAATTCAAAATGGGAAATAAGGAAAAACTGCAATTGAATGTCTGCATGTTGTTATTGGAATTTATTTTGCTGTAATTAAGGTGCATTTAAACTAATTTGATTTAATCAGTGAAGAAACTGACGTGCTTTTTCATAAGCTGATAAACCCCATTATGTATTTCAAGAGACTGACACTGAATTTCGGCTTTTCATTGTGGTGCCATTCCATCAAAGTTAATATACCTCCCATCACTACCTGCAGAAAATAATAGCTATGTTTGCAATTATTGGGTTCCCCCTGTGGTCACACAGGCAAGAAACAAGACATTTAGGTTAATAGGTGATTTCAAAGTTCCAGGGCATGAATGGCTTTTTCTCAGTATATGCTATCCCTGCGATGAACTGACACCTTGTCCTGGGTGTAAAAGGCCTCTTGCCCAAAGTAGAACGCAACCCTCCGCCAAGGGCAGAAATCTACCCATGGACCTACTTAGTTTCCTCCTCTCTTATTGCCTTCATGTGTCCAGCACGTTGATTTATTCTCTGCTGCACACTCCTGAACATTGTTGTGCCTCTTTTCTTTAAGGTTTTATGCAGGAGAGGAACAGGAAATGAAACAGTACCAAAGATTTAGGAAAAATGCATGCAGATTGACATCTTCAACTTCAAACACTTCAGAATCTCTCAAAAACTCTGTAGCCAGTCTTGTCTTATACCTTCCAGTGTCTCTGTTCAGCCGACTGAGCAACCAGCAACACCCCCAAAGGAACATCAAAGGAATCAAAGTCATCAATAATGGATGGAGTTCCAGAAGATTGCCTTGCCACATGGTGACATCACTTTTCCAAACGGCTTATTACCGTTTGGAAAGGCTTTTTTAGACTTATCACCGTCTAAAAAAGCCTTCATAAATTAGGTCATGGTGATTGTTACACTGAGTGATTTCTTTTTCCGCTACTGTTTCCTCAACTTTCCAAATCTCTGTCTCTTAGTCTTTTATGCACACGGTGATCGTTGTCATTTTGAATATTTATGGTTAGAGAGAGAAGGACAGAAGGAAGTTATTGGCATGACAGTAGTTTAGAAAGAAGTCTTTTCAAAAAAGATCACACAAAAAAGATGAGATATGTTTTTTTTTTGCGGGAAACAATGTATCAAAGAGAATGAGACTGGAGTTTGTGCTGGAACTGCTGGCATTTTGGGAATTTTTTTTCTGCTGGGGTACCCATACTTCTCCAGAGCTAGGTTAATATTGTGTCCACCACAGAAAATATTCCAGGCAGGACTCTAGCAGTCACAACTGAAATATAGTATAAACCTTCACGAAAGAGGGCTGTTGAAGAGATTGTTTGGACACATTGATGCAGTGACTGTCTCCGCATACTGAGAGAGGCTGGCTGGGTCTGGCTGGATCCCCTCTTGAGGATCTCCAATGTCCGTCTAGCCTAAACGCTCAACATCCGATTCAACAGTCAATCCATAGTATTGCGCAAAGGAAATAAAACTGTACACATACTAATGAAATTCATTATAGGACTGGTGAAGTTAGGAAATTGGAAAACAAGGGAAAACCATGTGAAGAGTGAGGGGTGATAGGAAATGTCTTGAGTTTGAGTTTTAGAGACTGCTAGACAAGACTGACAAGACTTTTTTTTTTTTTTTAACTGAACACAGGATGTGCTGTGTTCAGTTCTCTTTCTCTCTCGCTCGCTCTCTCCTCCCTCTAGTACACCCACACACATACATTTGTACACACAGAGAGGACTGCATGACAGATGGCTAGGCTAATTGGCTGTTTTCTCAGCTTGGTTGTGCTCTGTGCGTGTGTGTGGCTTTGTGCGTTCCCAAATTGCTATGGTGCTATGTGGCTCTGTGAATCTGTGTCTGTTCCCCTTTGCTGTTTGCCGAGGTACCGGGAAAAAGAAGCACGTGCTTTTTTGTAAGTATGAGAGATCAAACAGGTTGTTGCAAACCGTATGCTTGACAGACAGGTGCTGTGTTGACGTGAATCAGTAACATAAACACACACTGGGTGACGAAAAAATGTTCATACAGACGAATTAACCGGGCACACACAAGAGGAAACACGTTCTGCATGGGCTTACACGCACACACACCCACACACACAGTGTCTAGACTAAGTCTCTAGTCCCCGCTGAGCTGACAGGGAATGAAAACCCCCTGCTGTGCTGAATGTGACTGTCATAGAGAGGGTCAAACTGGAGGATAATGACTGTATGAATAATATATCCTCAAAAGGGTGACATGACATTATTAGCCATAGGGCGCAATAATAGCATCATTAGACTCATGACACAGGACCGCGAAAAACAATGTCAAAAGACTGGCAGTGGTTTTCTCTTTGTAGACAGTTGAGATTTTCCACACATACTGTGACTTAATCAGGAGCCATTAAAGCAATTAATTTAATTATTTTCCAAGCAGCTAAAATGAATTGACTGGCAGAAGGTACAGGCCTAATAGAGCCCCTTTTAACACAGCTGGCTCGATGGAAGGATAGCATGCCTTCATTCCGCCCTGCAATTTTGAATGATCACAATTAATTCATAATGAGACGTCTTTGTTGCTGTGTGAGGGACCGAGCAGGAAGGCACAATTAGTCACAGGTGAGTTTTGTAAGAATTGTTTTATTTACCCAAAAATAAGATATAGAAATATACAGATATAAGCAATAACGTTATAAAATAAGTCAAATGAACAGAACAAAACCAGCAGGTTTGATAATTAACATAATTATTCTACTAATCAAATTAATAGTATATTGAAGCTTCAAACAGTGTTGATTGGGCCCCCGCACATTTACACATGGTTTTGAAACTTTCATGCCTTACACACTGCATAGAGAAACCCCAGCATACATTTTTAACCTTATTCAAATTATGTTTATATTGTGAGGCTTACTTCTTGTTGCCAACTGGTGCCATTATCACTATAACTGAATATTTTCACATGGACCTCTTCGAGGTGGGAATCTTATTCAACATGTAAAGTTTGTGGCAGATTGGACAATAGCAAGTGAGGTTTTGAGCACATACCTTTCATGGCAAGGGATTAGGACGAGCTGGGCCACCCTGGCCTCGCCTATTACTTTGTGGAAATACCTATGAGGACTTTCCAACCTATGCGTGTGGATGTTATTTTGACAACATTACATGTATCAGATAATATTTCTGGGATGAGTATGTTAAAGTAAAACGCATTGGAAAAAATATTTATGCAATCCTCATCTCACCCATACAACATTCAACACCTTGTTTGCACGATCGTGCAAAACTGAGTGACTGTATTTCCTTCCCTCTAGAATTTCCATTTTACATTAACAGTGTAGCAATTGTGTATCTTTCAAACCGTAGTTAGCATTCTGCCTAGTTTTGCTGCATTAAATTGACTCACAGCTTGACTGACCATGGAGGTCTAAAATACATGGGAATGTCGACAAATATACGCTGGGTTTGGCTCCAGTCTCACATGACCTTGCACAGGATAAGCGGTCACAGAAAATATACAGATAGATGGATGAAAAGATTATCTTAAATGCAGGGACTTTAGAGGTGCAGCATCTTTAAACATAATACCAGGGACTCAAATTAACAGTTTTCAGTTCTTATGTGTATAAACATTACGTCTATGTGGCTGACTAGATGATCTGACTGGGTTTCCTGATATTCACCCCTGCTCAGTGAGACAGCTGAGTCAAAAATTGCTTCTCACAATATCATGCCCGTTATTGTCTCCCATACCTGAAATGCATGACACAATTACGTGTGCCAATGTGCCATTAGGGGGAAATGATGCCTGTGAACAGTGTTAAGACCTTGTCCTTGGTTATATCTGAGCATTTTGATCAAATTAAATGACATAGGACATAATTGAATATGCATTTTAACCACATGACAAAAAACCATTGCAGTCATATCCCATATGGATGTAAATCACAGCATACTTGTATAAATGTCTGCTCTTGGCTTATAGCTGATTGTCACTTTGGCTCCAGTGCTATTGGGCCGTGAAAGCGTCTCACAAACAGAGCTATATTTCACATGTAAATACTCTCTAGCAGTAATCCAAATACAATAAATGCTTACATTACTGTCTTAAGTACCCTAGCGGAGGTCATGATCAGTTAATTCACATACTACAGAGTGCAATAAAAACTAACTCCATTTCTTTCTGCTCCATTTGATTTGAGAAATAAGAAGAGAATCCAGCCAACAGCCCTTTTTATTCGAATCAAACACCAATCCAAATACCATGAATACTTGTGCACCATCAACATGGTCGCTCTAATGTGGTAACGACAAAAATAAAAAGTCATGGAGCCATTCCTTTACCTGCATGTAATCCAAATCCAGTAGTTTTGCATGCGCACCATGCTTTCAACATATTTTATGAAAAATATTTACATTTACATTGTTTTACAGTAATTAAAATGATTAAATATATTAAGATATAATAATAAAGCCCTGCCTCCTTAATTTGCCATATAGTCAAGATGCATTCCAAAATGTAATGGATATCAGAAGTTTGAGATTGTCTTGCTGTTTTGCATGGTGTGAGATTCTTACCAGCGATGTCATATGAGCTTGAGATAATACCTCTTTTTCAGTAAATCTATTCATTGTCTGAGTCAAATAAAATGAGCAACTAAAACGTTGGATGTGTATAATGTAAGGGTCTCTCTGAATAAGTCTCATTTAATATTCATATGTAAATATGTTTTACTTTAACGTGTTTAATGCTGAAAATATATTCTTCTTGATATGAGTTTGAAAAATTGTCTTTTTTTATGTCCGTAGGAGCTTGCCCTCACTTGCATGTCTTTCTCAAAAATGCTTTGTGATTGACTCTGATCTCCCAAAATATCAACCAGTCGATCATTATCGACAGGTTGGGGATCCCTGATGTTGAATCATGGGTTTTACATGTTTATAAAATGAGAACTTTGACACAATGTTTTCTCCTGTTGCCGCTATAGGAGGTACACTCACATAACTTTAGATCTGCATTTAAGTATCCATATTGCATATGTGATTCATGACTTTCTGATCTTTATGAATAGCGATTGGCTATGTCAACAACATTCAATTAAGCATCATTCGATTCTGAACAGCTTTGAGGTGGATCTGGCCAATATTCATACAATAAACTAGCTACAGTAAACCTACAGTATCCCACAGTGGCTCAGAATAGGTATATTTGCTGGTAATAGAGCTAATGCCACAAAAAATGATTCTGACATTCCTGCCACCAGAGAGCTTCGACAATTTAGCTCATAACTGGACTTTTACTCTCATTACAGGATGAAGCATTTCAACCATGGTGTTCTCATAACTTTTGTACCCATCCCCTGGCGGAAGAAAGTTTTTATCAGCTTCAGATTAACTTTGGATTCCTTATACTGAGACCGTGTATACAATAAACATTAGCTGCAAAACAAGAGCCACTATCATCGGTTCAGTTCAGAACACACTGACTTGGGCCGTGTTTTGTCTCCAGAAAACTTGTTCGATTGTTCTCGATGGACTGGTCATTGAACCAACACAGCTCTATATATGCTCAGACCAAAGTGGCCCACAGCACAGTCCAAGTGCCATTGCTAAGACGTGATCAATGAAGCTGTAATTTTTATGCCCACCACCCACTTTGATGTACTTGCACCCATATATGCTGCTACATCACTCTTGGTCATGAATAGAGGCGTAATGCTGGTGCATAGCTATCTTGCTGCAGCAGAGAGCTGCATCATTATTTCCCCTGCTATTTAAATTGAGCATCAGATGTACCTAAATAGACCCATTCGCAACTCCCATGAGTGATTCTCAGATCACTCTTACGTCCTTCCTTATCTTCATTCGCTTCAAACCCATCACCCACGAACAAATAATTTTCTATGATTTAGAGACTCGTACATGCAGGGACATTATACTGCACATCACGGCCTAAGGATTTCTTGGGAGGGCTGTAACTTTACTTCAAACAAGTTCAATGCAAACATGACCGTGTGTGTGACCTTGTGGATGCATAGAAGAACACACAATGATTGACATTAGATTCTGTTTTCTGCTGGGGATCGCTGCAGGTAATGTAATAACATTTTACTCATTAATGATGGAATATTCCACCCACATCCATGTCATCCCACAATCTGGCAAGTTTGATCTGCAGACTACGATCCATGTGCATAACTTATCCAAAGGGCGGTTGTAGCCCAGGAAGTAACGGACCTCATGCAGATTAGATGTCGCAGTGTTGTCGTTTAAGACGCTGAGCCCCAATATGTCTAACAGGGGTTCTCCACTGGCCCTCAGTAGTAGAATAATGTGGCGAGTACTAATTTCGCAATGTTGGACAATGGGCTGTTTGAATAACAGTATAAATAATATGTTTAAAGACAATGGGAGATAAAAGTTCTCTTGATGATTGTCAGTGGTCCCCAGCTACCGAGCGTGGACCAGCACTAGCCGCAAAGCATCCAATACCAAGCTACAGTGTCATTCAGGAAAAACTTAACCATCATGGATAATAAATAAGAGACTATTTTCAAAGTAATTACATAGAACTTTTCACTTTCTCCCTTTGAACCACTGTCATATCCATTCACTCGTTGGAACAATAGTCTTCTCCTGCTTAAAAAAACTATATGTAACTAACTAGCTTAGTGAGTGAAAGACATGAATAAAACCAGTGTTTCCCACAGTATTTAGAGAAACTGTGGGGGATGAACCCCAGACCTACTAGAGGGCTCTGGGAAAGAACATTCTGTACCTTCTAAAGTTAAATGTATCTTCTGGTGCATCTGGTGCACTTTGAGAGAAAACATAAGAGGGAGAGAGAATAAGCATAATTGATCAGAGTAGGGTATACATTTGAGACATCATAAAAATACCTTAAGGTGGCCAGTACTAAAACACCAAAAAGGAGGGACGCTTCCCAGGCTTCAGTTAATTATGGCTAGCGATACAGAAAAAATCAAATGTTTCATTATTTTTGACTCTCAATATTGTGACAATATTGTTTAGTTAGTGTTTTTGGGAAAGTTGGTTTTATATTTCTGACACTAGGGGAAGTTTTATTTCCAAAATTGTTGGTCCATAATCTCTTAACCGTTGGTCCAATTTAATCCAAATCCGATGTATTTGAATGGACTTGAGGAAATCTATCTTGTCTACATTTTGATTTACTCTTATAAATCATATTTACTCACTACGGGGAGCTGTTTAATGAGTAACACTGTTTTTCGTCAGTAACCTCCTAATTGTTGGTCAATTTTGGTCAACTTCGGTGCATATGAATCGAGTCAAGGAGATATATCTTGTATATCATATTTTACTGTAAAAGTTCATTGTTTTACTTACAGGGAGTTTATCTTTCCGAAAAACTGTTTTTGAATACAACTTAATTTGAGGTGTTCAATCAGGGGGAATTCCTTGTACAACACAGAGTATTTGGGACTTTTCTGGGATATACCTTTGCTGTCAGGGACGACAGCATGGGTCTAGTTTCATTTTGTTTTTCACACTTTTTTAGAAATAGAATAAGAATAAAATTACCCACCCTGCAGTATCTCTTTAAAAGGAGGACAAATGAGCGTCCGACTCAAGGCTGTGCAGGTGGTTGGACCCGATGTTTCAAATCTGGACTGACCAGCTTAAAACAAGGTGGCTGACGGCCCTACTATAGCACAGTTTGGATGCGCTCCATAGCTGTTTGTTAATGATAGGCAGGAGATTGTACGCGTGAACATCAGGGGGGAGGGGCAGACTTACTCGGATTGAAAGGAGATGAAAGCAGTAGCATAGCCGCTGCGCAAAAACACATTGTTAACCATCTTTAGCTAACGATAATGAAGTGGAGGCCAAGACTGTAAAGACAAATAGGTGTGATTTGTTGTGTATTTGATTGAAAAAAACTAACACTTTGCTGCATTGTGACCAAGGACACACATGCTTCCAGATCCCCTTTTATCATTACAGATAACATTGTTTGCTATAAATAACTGTTTTTGGAGAATGGTGATATCAGATGTGCTTTGTTATAGTGAAGCCTGCCTGCAACGGGGAATCAGACAAATGTTTTTTTTTTCAACTTCTCTCATTTAAAAGGCTTACCTTTTTGACAAAACCACAGGATTATGAAAAAGTTTTCTTTAGCCTTAGAACTAAAACACATTTATTATGATGTCCCATTTGATGATATGCTTCTGTTCCTTGATCAAACAAAATCCACATAATTTCATGTGGATTTGATTTATTGATTTAGAGTCAAACAAAAACATCTCCAAACGATAATAAATTGGGAAAAAATCATGTCACAACTTAGACTGCAGAAAAAACGAGGAAGGTGGCTGGGCTGTGTAAAAGAAAAAAGACCAGTGTACTGTTAAGAGTGACAAGACAATGAGACACAACTTGAACTAATCAAGTTGGTGGGAGATAATCAGTCGATGGAATATAGGTGTGTATTTACGCAAAGACAGTGGGTGACTGACATGACAAGGGAAAAGATTTATAAAATAAGACAAGAAACGCGAATATTCTGGAATGAGGTAGCAGAACAAACCTATAATCATAAAAAATAAGAGGCAAAAACTAAATAATGAAAAGATACAATCAAAGGATGGTCACAGTTAAATGAACTGCAGCAGAGAGAGGAAAGACATGGCACTGACCCTTTTTGTGCACAACAGATGTCGCAGAGGTACACTTAAGTAATCTCATTCACATCAACTTTTTTTTTGCCAAGAGGAGCATTTTAATGGGCTGCAGAAGAACTGGAACATATTTCTTGGTTTGGAGCAAAGATAACTGGAGGATGACTCACTTGTCGTTAGTGTCATAAACAATTTGTTGATACAAGTACAAACTATGTTCTCAATCACAGCCGTCATCTGCCTATTCATTTTTACAAAGTGATTTCAGTGCCTTTTTACTAGAGGGAACCGAGACATAAGCCTCAAAAATAGGCCAACAAGAGCAGCAGTCATATACAAGAGGCATAAATTAATGTCAGAGAACTGGAAGTTCAATTACTCCGGGCTACTTGATGTACCGTGTTTCCTTCATACTCTTATCCAGGGGGGGATGGAACAAGAGCTATTTACCATTTCTTTTTGTCTTTCGTTTACTCTGCCTCAATCACGCTCTGCGTCTCTCACCAAGTCTGCCTCCAGATTCCTCTCTCTGTCTCTCCCTACGTCTGTCTCCATGACCACAGTTAAAGCTGTTAGCCATTTCTCTATTTTCCTCCTGATTGCCTTGTAATGTTCTCTCCATCTTATTCCCAAGAGTGCTTGGGCGCCTGGGGATCGGGATGACAAATACACACACCCACACAAAGTCCACTGTTCACCTGATTTGTTTTTCATCCATTCAAATTAGCAAATAATCTTTAAGTGCGGCGGTGCACTCCAAATGCTTTTAATGCATTGCTAAGTTGTCACCATGGTGTTGTGCATCTTTACCCCTGCTACTGGTAATGGGTATTTTGAGTACTAAGCGCATATGATCATTTTCAGAAACAGGGTCCAGTCTTGTGTGTCAATATAATATGTTACTGTATTCATGGAAAAGTTCTCTCACACTCTAAAACCGTAAACAGTAACGTTTCCATTTTAGTGAAACATTTTTACACTTGGAAATTTTGGATAAATTTACCATGTGTGAAATATTTTCAATACATCTTATGAATTTAGTATGAGAATAATTACATTTAAGTGGATGGGAACAGCCAAATGTATTTCAATAACTTTTAATTGAGGAGATATGATTAAAATGTAAAATTAATGGAATGGTAATCTCAAGTCAAAAACACACACAAAAAAACCAAACAGTCGATTTTACATAACAACATTGTCACACATTCATCAAATGTTAACAGTAAAATTTAACTCATAATGCACTACCAGTTATCAAAATGAATGTTTAATATACAAAACGGTTTTCACCCTTTAACAAAGGAATACTTTGTTGGAGATCTGTAAATATAACAGCATGAAATGAAAATAAACAACAGTACACTCAAAATTGTGAACACAACAAAAGCGATACACCGGATAGGATTTTTAAATTGAACTCGATTCACCGGCTTGCCATTGTACCGTATGGTAGCCTATGGGCTATCAAACACGTTTCACTTTGCAAAATGGTTCAAAATCCTCCAGATTTTATTATTAGTCTTACTGTTGCTTTTTCAGTTGATTGAGTTGAATAGAGAATTAGATAAATGGAGAACTATCGGAAGTTCAATCAGAAATAATATATTCTCACACTCTTGGGCCTCTCTTGTTTCTCACCAGTCTTTTATCATCACCTCTCTCCTACTTCGTCGTTTTTTACCTGCTTCATAATCTTGGGCCTGAGCTGGTGTCAGCTGCCCCCGTTCAGGTAGCCTCATCTATCAATCACTCTTTCTTACCCACATGCTTAGTCCGTCACCATCAGCTGCTTTAAATATGAATCCCTCTCCATCCATCTAGTTGTCTTATGATGGTGGTTCACGCACCCTCCACCTTCCCATCACCGCCTAGTCCTCACAAATCCATCAGATTCATCATTCAGCAGCCTCAGAGTCATCAGCCACTAGTATCATGACTCTAAAGGAGGGATATTCAGTGCTGCTGATCTAGACGCAGACCTTTCGATCACAACCTCTGAGCGCCGAAAACCTGTTTAATTATCACACATCATTTATTGTAATAAATCATGTATCTTTTCTTCATTCCCAGTCTTCTCTGATTCAAATGAACATGACAACAGTGGAAAATGGCCATCATAAGAATATGGTTTAATAATAGGCAGTCTCTCAATCATGGATTAAACACAAAACGATATTTGCTCTGAGTGACAGAATGTTGGTCAGAACCAGAAAGTGTCTGTCTGGCATTAATATAAATTAAACTGAAAATTAGTCAATCACAAAATGACTTCACAACTGTCTTAACTCTCAACCATCTTCATTCTTTTCAATGACCATTTTAAATTATGTTCTGCAACAGACTGAGCTGAAGTCTGTATAAAGCTTCCCTGCTCAGGCTCCATTAAAATTTCTGCTTGTGCTTTTGCAGGAGACAGTAATTTAAGCTGTTGGAGTGTTAATATACAACTTGTATTATATATTATTTATATTAAGTAAACATATACAATCTCAATTTAAGGTCACATTATTCAGGTAATGCCTGTTTTAGAGACCCCTTGGGGTTAAATGAACGCTCGTGTCAAACATCAAACAAGGCAGGACATCTGTCCTTGATATCTCAGTGGTTCATCTGTAGGCTGATGACATCATGGCTTCTATAAGTGAATGTTCTGCACATCAAATCCGAGTAAGTGGTGCTTTCTTTCATTTTGATTCGGTGATTAGTTGGTGTCTGCCCACATTGTGTTGTTTTCTACCGACTGATCCAGGATATTCTGGAAAAAACACCCCTTTTCCTTTAAGTTATGTCTTTATATTCTATGCAGGTGTTCCTTCATTCGGCCAATTGTTCTTCATTGAGTTCCACGTAACCTCTTGAAAACCAATACTTCAGAGCTTTGATCTGTAGTTTCCCAACCTTGTATCTCAGACTGCAAATCCAACCAATTCAGCCCGTAGTGTAAGTTGTATAAATTGTCCATCATTTCAGACTTGACCCGAGGATTGTTCAATTGTATTATATTACACTGGTCAACTTTTGTGATACCTTACAATTCGCTTTAGGAAACTATGCTTTGCCCCAAAGCGTATCGTCCAGAGGTTAACCAAAGGACGCTGATAGCTGAACAGGATACTGCTCAAAAGAAATGGTGCTTTGGAGTTAACTTTGCTCTGGAAAATCTTTGAACATCCCATTGATGTTGATTATCTGTGTGTCTAAGTCCTTAGTAAGAACAGGGGATACTACAAGCTCAGTAATATCTTTTTTTCCTGTATATTTTGTCTTCCAAAACAGGGAATTTTGCTTCAGGAGACTTAATCAGCTCTCCTGTTTCCACGATTTCGTTGTTGTGGAATTGGATTTAAGAATATTCCTGCTGGGCAGGAAATGTCCTCATCTATAATTGCTAGAGTTTTAGAGGTGCCCCGCTTGCAATATACAGCAGCAGAAGTGGCAGGTTGGTTGTGTGAATTAAGCAAAGAACTTCTCAACGGAGCATGGTGTTTTGTTTCCCTTTTCGTTATTCTGCCGTAAAGTAGAAGTCTTGGTCATCAGTTGAGTACTTGGTTTTTGAGTTTTAAAAACATAGACAAGAAGTGAACTATCTATCACCACGGTGAAGTGTCTGCCCGCAAAGTAGTACCTAAATTTTTCCAGAGCCCAGATGACACGGAGACATTCTTGCTTTGTTGTTGACTAGATCCACTCTGCCTGGTTCAGTTTTCAACCGGCAGAGGCAAGGACCTACTGTCTACCTAGCCCAGTCTGCTGAGCCGAGACAGCCCCCAAGCCCACATCACTGGCATCAGTATAAAGATGAATGGGAGGTTGAAATCGGGATGACCCAAGGCTATTGAAGATTGAATCATGTTTTTTGGCATATAATCCACCACAGCACCATAAGAAGAGGGATGTCTTTTTTTTTTACAACTCCTCCAAGTGCCCTTTGATAACCTGCAGTTTTTATGGTGATACACGATAGAGCTAGTGGCTGGCTTGGCTATAGCAACAGTAACAGCGCTATCAAACGATTTGAAAAAGTGGTTGAACTATTTTGCTCTTGCCACGCCCACTTCTGCGATGTGGTAAGCCATACCAGACCATCCTCATGTTGTTGCCTTTTGGTGTCTGCTCAACCTACCTTCTGTATGACTCACACTCGCGCTTCGGCTATGCCTGGTCACCTGTTTCTTCTTATTAAGGTTGTCTTTGACATTGCCGGCAATCCAAGGCTTGTTATCTGGAAAGTCTTTATGGGATAAACAACATCCATACAGAAGTTGAGGTAGTTGGACAAAGGGTAGTAGAACCTCTTATTAAAGTGATATTAACAGGCCATAGGCGGGGGTCGGAATAATTGGATTGATTATGGAAAAGTTCAGTTGTATAGTTCGGTCACAAGGGGGAGCTGTATTTCTCAAAGTTTTCGGGTAGTATTTTCTCAATACTTGGTCCCATTAACCCAGTTTTGGTGTATATGAATTGAGTCAGGAATATATATATATATATTTATAGAATGAAATGTATTTCTGACACTAGGAGGAGCTATGACAGTTGGAAGTTTTTGGCCAACAATTTCTCAATCGTTGGTCCAAATTTGGTGCATATGTACTTGACACGCTGATATCTATCTTGAATACATATTATATTTAACTGTAATAATTCATGTTTTCCTCAGTAGGAAGAGGCTTTTTAAAAAAAGCACTGTTTTGTGGACATATCTTCTCGAACATAAGTCCAATTTAGTCCATATTTTGTGCATAGGATTTGAATCGAACATGTCTGTCTTGTATATATATTAAATTTCATTATATGTCAGTTCATATTTTAGTCACTAGGGGGAACTTTTTTAATGAACAACACTCTTTTTTAGCCATTTCTTCTTAATTATTGGTCTGATTTAGTCCCACAGGTGAATATGAATCAACTAAAAAAAAAACTGTATTGTATAGACACAGACACAACTTCACATTAATTTGAAATTTTCAATCAGGGGGATTGCTTGTAGAACACAGGAGATTTGGGACTTTTCTGGGATATACCCTTGGTGATGGCAGCCTAGGCCTACATTGTACACTGAATCAGAGGTTGCAACATCCTGAAGGTTGAATTCTATGTTTACCTTTTAAAGCACATTAGAATTTAAGTAATTTTCATCGTACTAGTTTGCCTCCCCGGGGGTCATATTGGATATATGATCCCCGGGTGCTTCAAAAGGACTGCCCACTGTTCCCTCAAGGATAGGTCAAAGCAGATACATTATTTCACTTTGTTGAACTGTGTATGAGTGGATAAATTAATGTGATTTACTATTAATATTTTTCAGCGGGTATGGTCTGTCCACATCAGCACAAAATGTGATTGTTATGTAGCATCTGTGTGCGTGGACATTCATTTTCTACTTTTCTTTTTCAAAAATTGTCGATCTTTATCTTTAGATCAAATATCACTATGGATCAGGAGCCCCTACAGCTCATCACAGGATGAACAAGTTGGGGAAATAGATGGATAGATGAACACACAACAGGTGTCCTATTTTATTGTTTGACAATTTTAACTACTGGTAAATCCATACAGATTATATTACAGAGAATGGTAGTTAATGCACATTTTTCATTTCTCACAATCGCTCTCAAGAGGGCACTGGCCTACCATACAAAACCTTACAAAACCTGACTCAAGGTTTCCCTTTTTGCTTTATCCCTCTTTCTCTCACTCTCTCTACTTCTTTTTCTCTTTCTCTCTGTGAGAAGACTTGTGGTGACAGAGTGTAATGGAGAATAGCTCTGCTGTGTTTCCTTCTTGTTACTGGCTTCACTCTGATCACTGCCAAGCACATAGAGGTTAGAACACTAGCACACTCACAAACACACACACACTCCCAAACAAACACAAACAACTGGGCAAGATGTACCAGCTGGTGTTGGTAATAGGAGTGGTCAGAGGTTAATGGATAGGGAAGGAGAAGAGAAGGTGCAGTTTGGTGTTCAAAATCCTTGTATTGAGCCATTGCAGGGTAAGTCCATATCACAAAGAAAAAAAAAAGAGAGACACGCATCAGAAAGTCAAAATAGCCTGACTATCACCATCAACAGAGCATTGAACTTCTACAACTGCTCCTATTTGGTTAAAGGCCTGAATATTGTCCATCATCTTATAGTGCAGATATTCTACCCCCAGCCTGGCAATAAAAGTTTCCTCCAGAATGGCACCGGTTCAACCGTGTCAGCACTCTTAGCGTGATTCTTAGATGTCAGGCACATGGCCAACATGGACTGCCGTAAAAAGTTCAACAGGGTGTGTATAGATTTCGATAAGTGCAATATTTTGGCCCAGAAATTAACAAATGCAAAGAAGTCCTCTCCAACTCCCTGGAACCAATTTTTTTTAAATCTCAAACGGTTCTGACAAATGAAGACATGGCACAAATAGATAATAATTATAATAATTATGACTTAAATTTATATAATGCATTTCAAGAGAGCCAAGACGCTTTACATAGTTGGCACAAAAGAAAAATAATAACAGCAATAAAGACAAGAAATAAATGGTCACTGGGTGGGAGAGCTGACAGAATTAGCTGATATTTCATGTCATGGTGAAAAGGTATTGTTTGAAGGGCTTTTTGAAAGTGTCCGGAGATGAGACATTGCGGATTTCAGCGGGGAAAGAGTTTTAGAGGGTGGGGGCTGCAACATTGGAGGCATTGTCTACAAAGATTTGCAGTTTGGTGTTTGGTGTTTGGTATGGAGCGCAGACTCATGTCTGAGGACTACAGCTTCAGGGATGGTGTATAGGGATGGAGGAAGTCCATCAGGTACTGTAGGGCAAGTGCATGTAGGGATCTGTAAGTAAGAAGGAGGATCTTATATTCAGCTGAGTTCTGCACATACTGGAGTCTGTCCAGGTTCTTTGCTGGGAACCCCAAACAAGACTCCGTTGCAGTAGTCCAGGCAGAAGGTGATTAAGGCGTGGATGAGTGTTTCTGCCACGGAGTCAGATGGTGATGGCCAGAGTCTCGAGATATTTTTGAGGTGGTAGAATGAGGACTTGGTCATGGACTTGATGTGGGATTCAAATGATGAGGTAGAGTCCAGAAAGGCACCCAGTCTGCTGACCTCGGGGGAACGGCAGATGGTGCAATTGTCCACATCCAGTAGCAGTACTCTAACGCGGACATGGGGAGAAGCAAGTGGAGGGGCAGGTGCCCGATGTTGCTGATAGATGGGATCCATCTGTTACAGTGTTTCAGATTGAGAGCAAAAGATACATTCCTCCTCTACCCATTGGTCCAGTTCTGTTCTGTATCTGCTTGTGGTTCCTAATCCCATGTACAAGTCTCCACTTGAGGTCATGGTTTCATGATGAACTTGCTATTCAGCAGCTTGAAGAACATGGATTGCAAGCTGCTATAAGCAATTTCTCTGCTGGAAAACCAGAGACCATAGTTTCAAAACCTCACTGCAGATTTGATTACTTCTTTTTTTTTTCTCCCTTTACAGTTAAAACATTACTTAACTTATCCCGGTGAGGGGGACAGCAACGGATTTTCTCCCTCCCACTCACATAAGTCTGAGGTGATGGACAGAGCTGTACTTGCACCTCTCAATCCAATGTTCCCACAGGGAGCAATTTTCCACCAAGTCTCTCATAGGTTGTGGCAGGGTAGCACAGACATCCTCCACCACTTTGTGAATCAGTATGTCAGGGGTGAGGTCACTGCTGCCACTGAGGGTGTCCACAGATTATGTTGTCATCTTTGCTGCATTTGGTGCAGCCAGCAGTTCTGAGACTGGGCAGATGGCTGGTGAACTGCAGTGCTCGAGTAATTCTAGGGTTGTTGTAGATGATAGGTTGCTCGAACAACCATATGGCATGAGACACATTTATGATTGTCCCGTAAGGCACACTACGTATATGTCAAATGGGAATGGATAATTATTTTGCAGAATGTCTTTGATATGTCTGTAAAAAGTAGGACAACTGGCCTCAATTCTTAAGAAAGGTCAGGTCTCTGTTTTGGGGCAGCTGGGAGAGTACTGCTCACTAATAGAAGACAGGGAGATATCCTGCAATAGCACATTCGACACAATCCATGGGATTTAGTGAAGTAAAAATTGACAGAAGAATGTGCGTTCCTTCATGCAATCTCTGACATATGCATGCGCACAGAAACTGGAGGACTGGGGACACTAAGGCTCCAAAGGCAAGTGAATGATATTAAATTATTACCAGTGTGTATAATAAATCAAAATACAACCACTCAAAGTTGGCTGATCCTGCCTGGAGAATAATTAAATGCAAAAGAAAACTCAAATGTTTCTGTAACTATCAAACAATAGGAAAATCCGTTCTCATATATTAGGAGGGTAAAGTGGCGGTATAATAGCCATTTTCAATGCCACATTCTCAAGGTGAGTGCACAGTTTTGTATATTGATTTTATTTACGTTATCTTTTGTTTCATGTGGGCATTTGTTATGGTTGTTTTCTCTCTTTAATTGTGTTATTATAAAGTGATTTACAGCCGTGTTCTGAAGGCTGCTATATAAAGAAAAGTATTATTAGCATCATTATTATATCCTGACCTCAGAGACCAACAAGACCTCCTGGCCAATGATGACTGGTGGCAGCTGAGCCGGTTTTGAACTTCACGAGCTGTCCCTTTGAATCTCTGTACTATCTTTTACCCAGTGTTACAGAGAACTATGTGCAGGAACCATCCTCTGACCCCACCCCAAGTAGACCCTGCTGGGATTCAAAATAGCTACCTTCCGATCTGCCGAAAGGGGACGACCGCTCTACTCTTTCCGGTTTTATTTTGAAAGTTTTATCCATGTTGTTTCTTTGTGATCTGTTTTAACCTTTTATTCCCTTTTAGTTTTGATGTTTTATTTCTTATTCCTCCTTTCTATGCGTTGTCCTTGTATTTTTCATTAATGCTCCTTCTCTCTCCCCCTTTCTCTCTCCCCTTCACTCTCCTGTGTGATTGTCAATCATGTCCACCTGTGTTATCACTCCAGTTGTGTGTCATTTTCTCGTTATCTCAGTGTATGTATCCGGTGCTCCCTTGTCCTCATGGGCCAGTTCTTTTTGATGTTTCCTATCACAAGTCGCGGGCCTTTTTATTCGTGTTACCCAGTGAGTATATTCTAGTGTGGATTTATTCTGGATTTTTAGTTTTTGACTTGGATCGATTTTTGGAATCTGTCTCCGTCTTTTGATATTTTAGATTATTGGCTGCTTACCTAGTTTGGATCCATGCCTGTTTTGTGGACTTTGGATTTTGTCATTAAATATTTTAACCACAACTGTACTTCCTCTGCCGTAATCTGTCTGCACCTGGGTCGCAAAACTGGCTCCTGCCTCAGTTCTTACAGTACACACTGGCCAGAATGGACCCAACAGATATCCTCATGGACGTTGAACTCTTACGATTTGTCAAACACGCTAATCTATCTCCATGCTGAGAGGAAAATTAATTTCCATGAAAATGTACAACAAGCTGCTCTCTCACCTTTTCGTGGAACCTGGCTGGCAATTAAGCCAGTCCCTAAAACGAAGCAAAAGCGCTGAACCGCACCGCTAGTCAGCTCTCCAGCCTCAGTCAAGGACCATGGCGGTTATACCGCCAACTGCTATTGAGGTTCTGCTGCCAACTGGCATGGAGTATCTGCTGCCCAGTGCAGTGGAGGATCTGTTGCCAATCGCTGTGGAGGATCTGCTGCCCTGTGCCGTTGCAGGTCAGTTTCCCGACAATTAGATCCGTGCTCGAGATCCTGACTCTCTGATCCGCTGTTCTCCAGAAGCTGATTCTCTGGTTCCCAGTTCTCTAGATCCTGATTCTCTAGTTCCCAGTTCTCTAGATCCTGAGTCTGTGGTTCCCAGTTCCCCAGATCCTGACTCTCTGATCCCCAGTTCCCCAGATCCTGACTCTCTAGTTCCCAGTTCCCCAGATCCTGACCCTCTGGTCCCCTATGTCACAGACACTGCTTCTGGTTCCTGCTGCACTGTTTCCACCGACTGGCCACCCTGTGCTCAGGTCCACCTCTGCCAGTGGCCATCTCATGACCGGGTTGGCCTCCTCGGGCTGCCCTCTCCTCGGCTTGCTTGTGGCCGGGTTTGCCACCACGGGTAACTTCCTCCTCAGTCTTCTCTTGACGGGTCCGCCTTCACGGGCGGTCTCCTTTCGAATGTCTGACCTCTCCACTGTTGCTGCAACTCTATGACAGAAGTTTTAGCAAGTATAATTAGTTTTTCACCTGCACATAAAATTCCCTTACACAGTGGGTGAATTGTCAAAAAAACACAATTTGCAACAATGATGTTTCTCAAATCTAGTTGGTGCTACTATATGCAGTCGTGTTGAGCCCTAAGTAAGAATGAATTTGCTTTTGTCATTTGCAAACATTCTCATTCAATGTCCTAATCATATGTGATGAGGATATGTTGCTCATAAGTGTAATGTCTCAGAGGCCTGAGTGAGCCGCGACACATTTATAATGAGATACAGCATTGTTGGGCACAGACTTGAGGCTGGAGCTGTGCAAAATGGCTAGCCTGTAGGACACGCACACTTTTGTAGGACACATAATGCGGGCTCCAGAAGGGATGATGGCATTGTCTTGTTGCCAGTGGAGGAATGTTCTTAGATAAGCCTCAAAAATGTTGCACATTTCTAAGGGAGCAGGCTATGCATCATCATTTGGCAAGGATACGGAATGTGCCATTACCACCGGCACTGTGGTCATATTGGCCGTCCAAGATATTTTAAGAAAAACTGGTGCCATCTTCCAGCATTTGGATGTAACAAATCTACTTTGAAAAAAAAGGTAGGAGGTAACGAAACATTGCATCATCAAACCCATGTAGAACACTCATTTACTACATATTTTCCAACTGAGTCAGGTATTTTTCCCCTCTCCCTCATTCAATACTCCATTCAGGAGAGACTAGCAATAATTCTAACCAGTTTTTCATCAAACAGTATGAGGGCCTGTGTCCCATCTGTACTTTCGAGTGTCATGAACGGTTCAAATAAGTCACACAGCCAGAAAAATGGATGTCCTAATTGTATGAAATTTTCTCTTCTCTCCGAGTCACTAAACTTCATCTGAGGACCCTGTTACCCAGTCATAGCTGAGTATATTCATCAAGGGCTCCCTTGTCCTACCCGGTGGTGCTGACAGACTGACAGCTGTTAAAGAGGAGGCCATTCACGGTTGTCTGCCATTCCTGGAAAGAAGATGAATAAGCCATGTCTGCAAGACAATGCTTGCTTTTAATACTGATTTTCTATCATTCTTCTATCTCTATAATCAAATTAATTTCAAGGTTAGAAAACAAAGTGAGATATAATCAGAAATCTATCTGTTCTCAGATGAAATCCAACTTGGCCTACACTGTTGTCCCAGAGAGCCGGAACAAGTCCTCAATCCGCTGCATTGTACAACCAATACCCCTGATAGAATTCCTCCCCCGGAGTGCATAAAATATCAATTTTATATCAAAATATAGGTAAAATATTATGCAGGACAGATCCCCTCCCTTCCATTCATAAGCACCACATTTGGGCTTACTTCTCTCGATGGTTGGGAAATTTGGGCCGAAAACTATTGGAAATTAAGGTCAGACCTTGTATCAGAAATAAACAACAAGGTCTCTTGAGGTATAAAATCTGAAAATGATGTATGAAATTTTTGATGAATACATTAAAAAAAGTGAGTAAAGTACCCTAGTGAGTAAAATAAGAACTACTAGACTAAATTAAGCCTATGCTAACATCATTTAGAGCAAGGCTAAATTCCCCATAAAGTCCCCAAGCAATCCCCCCTTAAATTTTGAAGGTCCCAAAAACCATGTTTTTTTGTAAAAAAACAAAACAAAAACAAGATAGATTTCAGACAGCGTTTTTGTTCATGGTATGATTATATGCTTAATCGACTGGAGGATATCTATCTCTTATATGTCCTGCTTTACTCTAATAGTTCATAATTTACTAGCTAGGGAGAGCAATTTTTTGGAAAGTAATGTTTTTTGGACATAGCTTAATATTTAATTTGAGTTCAATCAGGGGAATTGCTTGTACAATGCAGGGGAATCGAGGCTTTTTAGGGCATATACCCATACTGTCATGGACTGCAGCATGGGCCTAGTTTGTTCTGCTGAGAAGACAAAGAGCCACAACCGGTCTTCTCTCCTTCTAGGAACTGTACAACTGCAGGCACCTGAGTCATGCAGGTAGGATGGACAAATCGTACACAAATTTAAATACAACACGTGAAAATCACATTCCCACAAGGATTGTTATAATAGGAAAATAAACGTGAATCAAAGGAAAGCTTGTGTATAAATTTACCCACACAAATACTACAACAGTTAATTAATACAGTACTTGAGTAGTTTAACCCTTTGATGTCCAGCTCAACTGTTTGGTTCAGCACATTTTGAGTCCCTATTTCTTATTGAAAAATGTGTGCCACTTGACTGAAAGTGTTTATAATATGACCCAGGGGAAGCCAGTATTTGCGAAAGGGTAAGGGGCAGAGGATATAGCCCAGGTGGACACCAAAGGTCAAAGGTGTCACTGAGGAGACATTAATCATGGCTATTGAGAAAGTGCTGTTAGATAAGTAGGATTTTGGTATATTTAAGCATGTAAGGAGATACTAAACCAAATAATGTAACCAATAAAAGCCTAATAAGGGTCCAGCCGTTTTCTAAAAACATGCATTCACGAAATGTTGAGCTTATCTAATTGGAATTGACTATTTTCCATTAAATACAAAATTTTATTGTGAAATAATCTCACAAGTCTTGTTTTTTTCTGCTTAACCAAAGAATTGACCAAAGGATTTGTTATTTTATGGTAAAATTAGAGTGTCTATATTAATGTAATTATTGCCGCAAAGAAAGCGAATAGGTCAAGAAATTTTTTTTTTCTTATTTTATTTTTCTTGGTGAGGACAGAGAAAAAGTTCTTTTACTCCTGGTTCTTCGAGTCGAAGTTTTAGTTCAGAAGGTGAATTATTTTGAGTTAGTGTCTTTCACACATAATCCCCTTGCAAAATCCACTGAAAGCCAAAACCATACATTTGTGTAATGGCACTGCCGGAGAAAATCTGACCTTGAGAATGTAAGTCTGGTTACTTCATCATTTTGCCTTCGTTATTTGTAGCATTACTAGTAGGTTTTGCTAACTATACACTGCCAGGGTTTTTAAAAAAAACCCCAGCTGAAAATCAGTTTTTATCAGAATCTAATAATGGTTGTAATGTGAGGAATTCCAAGAAATCCGATTTATTATGTCGTCACTGACCACATGGACCAGAATGATGAATGGCATCATTGTCGACATTAAATGGTCTTATTTAAAAATCAGAAGAATATTTTTTGTGGCACTCTGCAGCTCATACTATATGCAGATATTTATTTAGATTAAAAGGATTATGCAGAACTCTGATACATTATCCATACCTATCAGGTTGCTTTTTTTGAGGGAACTTCTTGTTTTCAGCAGACTGTCTTCTTCTCCTACATACCCTCGGGCTGTATACTCTTGGGAATCCAGCATAACATGTACAGAACCAAAGCTAATTAGGTTTTCTCTACAAGGAATCCAGACTGCAGAAGTCATTGCCTCAGGAAATGAGGTGAACTACCTCAAGCAACAACTCCTCTACAGTCCATCGCTTTTGCATCGAATTGTGCATGATATCTTTGGTTGAAACAGCAATTCCAACTAAATTGTGGTTTATAAGAAGATGATGACTCGGTGTATCTTTTGTATTGCGAGAGATTAGGGGGATTGAGTGTTCACCCTAAACAGTTCAAAATTCTGCGGTTCCAGTTTCTAGAATGTTAAAACTTTTAAGACAGGTTTAGAAATTGAAGGGATGCTATTTTATGGTTAAACACATTTCAACTGAATATTTGCACTATTTGTTCAAAAATATTATACATATACAGCATATTGAAATGTTTTTTGTATTTTGTGTACATTTAAATAATCCACTATTTTCTTTTATCTACCTATAAATGGCCTTTTACTTAACTTTCTAGTTTGGGAATCAGAATAACTAAGTTAGCTGAAAATGTTCCTGATATCTGGAACTTCAATGGATAGATGAAGAAAACATGTTGGATTGCTGCATTTAGACAGGACAGCTCAGCAGGTTCAGCTGCAGGGTACAGTATATTGGCTCCATAACAGTGATAGATCTCAAAGAATCTTTCTTGCTGACAGCGGTCCAGCCAATTATTCAGTGGTGTTACAGACTAGGAATTGAAAGGGTCAACTCTTCACGTGGATTATGCTTCCATTTATCAAAGCTTTTAGAGTTACCTGTCTGATATCTGTCCTACTGTACAGCGTTTTAAAGTAAGTGAGTTACTGAGCACCCCATAACTGAAGCACCTAATGAGTAGCAGGGTATTATGCTGAATATTTAAACGTCACTGCAGCTCAAACTATTCTTCTTCTAAATTGCTTCTTATCGTGGATTCTCTCTTCATGTTTCAGTCAATACCGCATAAATTAGGGCACTGCTCTCGGTGTGCAGTAATAAACATAGCACTCAGAGTCACAGCCGAGACTAGCAGTTTTAATCATGTTTATTGTATTGCCTAAGAGGTTATGATTCTGAGGTGAAAAAAACAGGTTTTAACAATTCATTGTTGGCCAAAGCAAAAGACTCTTAAGTTTTGGAGTTAAAGTTTTTTTTACATGAAAGAATTCTGATACAACACTGTTCATTGTTCATAATGTACAACCTATCCTAACCTATCCTATGTTATTCAAATATTCCTCCCTAATAACCCCAAGGCCCTACTCCATCGTTAAAGCATAGTCATTAATTGACAGAATTAAGGACATACTCAACAGTCTGAGAAAGTATTAAGTTGAATTTCCAAACAGCACACTCTCAACCACTCAATGCTGTCTCCATTGTCCAGTATTTTTAAGAGATACAATATTACCACTGTTAACGACTGTCTGTTCTGGAGTTGGGGAGCTAGTCTCTTCGACAAAGTTTAATTAAATGTCTTCACGGCAATGTGAAATGACAACTTTTATCAACATCACTTCCAAAATACATGTGGAAAAAGATCAAAACATATCCCACAACCAATTTCGAGAATATTGAATATTCTTCTACCCTCTCAAGGCATTGTTGTCCAACTCGTGCAAAGTCAGTTGTTTTCCTACATGTAAGCTTTGACCTGTACTTTTACAGTAAATACAATTTCTAAATATATCTATCTTAAGGAAACTCATCACCTGAGAGGATATACGATGACATCTTTTTGAGACCTGAACGCAAAAGTAGATAGATTATTGGATAGCTAGAAGTGTGCTCAATTAAGTTGCAATCTGGAACTTCTTCCCTAGGCAACACTAAAATTGAACACAATGTTGCCTTAAGACTTTTTCACTTTGGGAAATACATTGCCTTGTTTCATAATGATGTGTAGGTGCTTCATTTGGACGTATATTAACATCCAGATGGACAAGGATGAATGTAAGAGCCAATGAGCCAAAAGGGTAGTACCTAGGAATGAGATCAGACTCACCAGACAGAGGAAACACATTTCCTTCTAAATTTCATAATTACTTAACATCACAACTGCCTTTTTCCCATTCAGAAACAGTTGGAAGTAAATAGTCCATTACAGATTTGAACAGCGGAATAGAGAATTTCTGTATTTCTTGAAGCATGGATTTTTACTAATAGCCGGAATACTACTGGTGCATCTTAATGATATACCTGGCTTGATGGTCTGGCAGTTAATAACTTAAGATGTCATACTGTGGTAGGCCGTGTAGGTTAGGTGTCTTACTAAGGGCTACTGTGGTGATGTCATGCTGTGGTAAACCGTGTAGGGTAGGTGTCTTACTAAGGGCTACTGTGGTGAGCATTTAAGTGCTTCTGAGGGGCTCTCTTACTCATCTGCTGCTCGTTTTTCAACAAGATTGTTGACTAGGGTATTGATTCTTAACTCTAGTAATACATTTCCGACAGGACGTACATCCAATTAACCACGAGTTGGTCCAATGGACCTCTTTGTCTTTTAAGGTAACCCTCAAAATGCACGTGTCTACACACTCACATTCTCTCAGACTAAGGATTGATACCATTCTAAACCATCTGTGTCAAGTCAATGCAGATTTAACTTGTGAATTCATTACAGGGGAGTTTCTGCATCTCTACTGCTTTCAGGTCTGTGCAAGTGTGTAGGGTATAATTTATCATTCGACAGCATGAGTTCCATCCATCAAAGCACATGTGCACACATTGGCACGATTTGATTTTTTCTCTTGCCTCTTCCATATTTCATTCAAACTCCGTTGCTTTCAAATATTTTAAGCCGTAGAAGGACTTATTAATCTTATATGGCATGTTGATGTTTACATTTAATCGGACGCTGTGCAGCTTTTATCAGAGATCAAATTATGTTGAAATATTAGCTCGCTGTACGATCAAAAATGACATACATGCCAGCTTTTTACCATGTTGTGCATGCAAATGTAAGAAACAGTTATTTAAAATTTTGCAGATAACTGTTCATGTATGATGAACTAACACAAAGTTAATATACATATTCATATACACACACACAGACACACACACACTCACACACACAAAATTTTATGCAGTATTGGAAATTTTATCCTAAAGTGTATGTCTTTGGAGCAGGAAGTAGGGAAAGCATAATGGAGATTAAGTATTGTATTATCTCACAGAAGAAAAACTGTAACTGATTCAACATCAATTTTGTGTGTTGGTGGGGGTGAGAGGTCTAAAAGGGGAACTTGAACAGCATTAGGCAGGTTTTATAATGTTAGGATAACAAAAGCGAATTTTGAAGGATGCATTGTCAGAATAATGAACTGAACATTCACTTTCAACCTACAGATTCTTCTCTCAATACCTAGCAGCATGTTTTCTGGAGGAACATTATATATTTTCTATAACATTATTACAGAAGAAATGGGAATTAAAGCTCTGTTGACTTATGAAAATGAAAGCAAGACGCCAGAGAGACTGATTTTCGTCAATATCCACCCCTTGGTGAGTTCATTGATGGAACCGCTTCAGTTCGCCTTCCAACCTGGCATCAGGATGGATGATAACTTCATTACCTCCTCCACAGATCCCTCTTTCACCCGGAAAGGGCAGGAAGTTCTGTGAGAATCATATTTTTTTTTTATTTCTCCAGTGTCCGACACGGTTGTCTGCAGCACAGGCAGTCTGCAAAGACCAGTCCTGGCATCTTTTCCCTTCATCCTCTACACTTCAGACCTCACATACAACACAATCAACTGTAGCCTGTAGAAGTTCTCTGATGACGCTGCAATTATCAGGCCAAAGGGATTACATGATTATTGACAAAGGGATATGTGGCCTGGTGCCAGCAGAGCCAATTCCAGCTCAGAACAGGGAAAACTAAAGAGCAGGTATGGCACTTTCAAAGGCGCAGACCCACTCACACAATCATTCAGGGAATAGACATTGAGATAGTGGAAACTTGAAAGTACCTGGATGTCCACAGGTAACTGGACCGGACTCATAACTCAGATTTACTCTAAAGGAAAGGACAACCCATTATTTATCTGTTGAGGAGAGTGAAGTCCTTCAGAGTGTAGGGTTGCTCATGAGGACCTTTCATAGAAAATAGTCAATACAATTATTCATGTATTACAATTTAGCTAAATTTGTTTTCTGTATTTGACCCATCCTTGAGGAGAAGTGGGCAACCATCTTTGGAGCCCAGGAAGCCTATTGGAGTTCAGCAATTTGGGCACAGATCCGATGATGATGTAGTATGCAAAGAGCTGGAAGGGCAAAATGAATGTCTGACATCAATTCATATATTATTCTGAAGTGTAATAATTCTACAATATTGTAAAATAAATCTTTGATCTTTGATGGTTTGATTTTCCTACTTAAATAAAGTTTAAAAAAAATACATTTTATAAAAGAAAGCACAAAAGGGATATTCTGTTAGCATTCTGTATATCCCAGTGCAATTTCCTGAAAATGTGTGCAAGACACTTTTGTATGCACACATTATTATAAAGTATTAGTACGTATGACAACTGCATATAGTAATAGGGTGCCATACTCTTCTGTTTATATATTTGTAGCAGGATGAAAGGCCTTCGTCTGAACACCAGGGTTGATATACAGGAGGGGTGATGAACTTGATGGAAGACAGGTGTGGAGCCTAGCGAGGCGGAGGTGGTGATCAGTGGTGACTAGGACACACCCACACAAACACAGACAGAGAGAGACAGACAGGGGGAGCTCTGGAGACACAAGGGAGCGGGAGACACAAGAGACACTGAGACACTGGGGAATCTGCTGGGGAGGAACGGCCACGGCCGTGACAGTGCACTTGTTATTATTTTTGGATTTCTTTGAGTGCACCCCCCCTAATGTGCCTTTCCGTCTCTGTGCCTTACTGAAGATCACTCTCATCCCTCACTGACCCATCTCCCCCACTGGAAAGCTTCAGCACTGTGTCAGACAATTTTCCCCTTTACTCTGCGTCATCACACAATTTTCCCTTCTACTCTGAGTAGTGTTGTAACAGTCATCTTTAAAAATGTTTTAATAAGATTGTAAAATAAAGTGTCAACTTTTTATTGGAACCGCGTCTCCTGCCTATCAGTATAACGAACCTGTGTGTCCTTACGATGTTTGTATACCATTAATCCCTTGGGTGAAATTCCCAAGGTGGCGTTGTCGGGCTTCCTTTCAATTGATAAAAGTAATACCTAATTGGTCAGTCCGCCTTATCTTGGCTGCGGTGTCTCTTTGATTAATTAGGGTGTTGCTATGTCGGAAGACTTGCAAGAGCTGAGGGATTAAGTTGCACAGTGAAGAGAAGATAATGAGAGGCTGAGGCAAGAACAGGCTGCGGCCATGCCTGATCTTAACACCGTGCCCTCTTCTTCTGCTGTGCACCTTACTGCTCCTTCCATTGTTGGTGCCCCTTTAACACAGAGACTGGTTCTTGTGCCCCGGGATAGGAAATGTCCTATGTTTAGGGGGAAGTCAGGCATAGGGTTGAGTGAGTGGATGGAGGAAGTGCAGGTTTGCATGAGAGCTCCCCATCTGTCTTCATCCGATCAGGCATTTTTCTTGTTTGACCACCTTGAGGGAGAGGCTCCTGAGGAAATTAAGTACCATTCTAGTGCCGAGCGGAGGGACCCAGACAAGATCATTGCAGTGTTGTCGGAGCATTATGGTTGCGCTGACTCTTATGTAGTCTTACAGGATACCTTTTTCTTTCGACGTCAACACGAAGGGGAGACCCTGCAAGAGTTCTCCCTCGCATTGAGTCTTATGGCGTCGGTAAAACAGTGTGCGCCAAGTGATATGCCAAACGCCGAAGTGTTGCTGCAAGACCAATTTGTTGAGCACGTGATTGACGGTGCCCTTAGTCGGGTGCTTAAACAATTTGTGCGCAGTAAGCCTGCTGCTACTTCACTTGATGAAAGGGGTGAGGCGAGATTGTTCCCCTGGGGGTGTAAGGGGCCGAAGTAATTCCGTGCCTTCTGTGTTTGCACCCAGTATGGAGTCAGGAGTGGTTCTCTAGGGCTGGCTATGCACCCCAAGCATCCGAGCTTAGTGAGTTGAGGGAGATGCTGAAACTCGTGTGTACAAGTCACTGGTATTTTGGGGATGAATGTCATTCGAAAGTGTTATCAAGAGCTCTTTGTGCTGCATGGCTCAGCCCTGTTTGACTTGTGTTTCGTATCTCAGGCCCCAAGTTCTGTTTTGCAGGCCTTATAAAAGCGCCATCAGGCGAGTCATCAGGCATCTTACAGCACGTCCTGCAAGGTAAAAGTTTTTGGTAAGAAGCGTAGTTGTATCCCTGTGGCGTGACAAAAATTGTCACAGCCATATGTTTAGCACAGTACTCAGTGCTACAGTGCTGTTCGAACCTTTGGACTCTGGCCTATCTGCTGGACTTCTCGCTTCTCCTGCGTTAGTAACGGTAGTTACGGGTACTGCCTACGTCCCAACATTGGCATTGCTCCGACAGTGGGGCCGGTTGGTTGAAGAGGGTGGGGTTCTGCATCCCTAGATCTTTTGTCCCGAAGGTGCTGAAGCAGTGCTTGAAGTGCTTTTGCCCGCTGCCTTGAAGACTGACTGACTGACTGAGGTTCATCAGGGGCATGGCCACCAAGGTGGCAAAAGGTGTCAAAAGGACGGCAGTGGTGTTACTGGCCAGGCATGGCCTCAGAGGTAGCACAGTTGTGTCAGGCATGTCATAGGTGCCAAGTGGCTAAAGACACACAACCCGCTGCTCAGAGCTTCATGGGGCATTTGCTAGCTTCTCGCTCTAATGAGATCTTGGCCCTGGATTACACCATTCTGGAACCCACTCGTACTCGCTAGAAAATGTCCTTGTCATGACTGATGTCTTCAGTAAGTACACACTGACCATTCCCACCAGCGAGCCTCCACTGTGGCCCAAGTTTTGGTAACAGAGTGATTCTTCAAGTTTGGTATTCCTGCATACACTCAGATCAGGCCGTAATTTTGAGAGGTCTTTGGTTCAGCAGCTCTGTGTCCTTTATGGCACTGCAAAATCCCGCACCACACCATACTCTCCGGCTGGGAATGGTCAGTTTGAATGGTTCAACCGGACCCTCCACAACTTGCTGCGCACTCTGCCTGTGCCTCGGAAGCGAGACTGGAATGCATGCTTGCCACAGGTTCTGTACGCTTACATCACCATCAGTCGACTGGTCCCTGTTCTTTCTAATGTTTGGGCAAGAACCGAGAATACCGGTCGACTTCCTTTTGGGTAGAGTTCAAGACCCTGTTGGTGGTAATGTCCATGAGTGGATTATTGAACATCAAACCTGGCTGCAGATAGCCTATGAGGGGGCTCAGGAAAGGTTGAAGATCTCAGCAGGTCGACGAAAGCAAAACTACAATTGTGATAAACCATACCCCTTGTGATACTTTATATCAGGAGGGGTATAAAGTATGGTTGTTTGTGAGCAATTAGGTATTACTTTTATAATAATAATAATAATAATACATTTAATTTATAATGCACTTTACATTTGGATCAAATCTCAAAGTGCTACAAAGTAAAAGCAGATAAAAGCATAAATAAAAAATAAAATAATAACTATAT
>VRLP01003806.1:0-58093 GCA_009660295.1 Lophius piscatorius | reverse complement strand
ATATATTAAAATTGATGTAATTTCATAAGGCTAAGGTCCGTCATTTTCATTTATTTATTTTCTATGACATTGGTATACTTGAGGGTTTCATTTGAATAATACCAAATATAGAATGGCTGAATACCCAGAACATTGCTTTACTCGAAAGTCAAGTGCCTTTAGGAACGACTGGCCAGTGGAGCAGACAAATGTGCCCTGAGGCTGACCTGAGGCTGTCCGGATAGGATCCACCAAAGGGTACCGGAGACTCAAATGTCACAGACAGTCGTAGGTCATGGTTGCAGTCACAATCATACACAAGGGGCTGTCTATTCTACATCTTAACAACCTTCCCTTGAGGTGTCATTCGGGTGATGGAGGAATTTCAGTTTGGAAATGGGCTATGCTACAGAGTTTGCTTTTTTGCTTTTTTTTCAAGTTTGTCTTGTGTTTGTGGTTGAAAACTAAAATAAAGTAACCCCTGTTTTGGCACTTTTAGGTTCCCCCTTTTCCCTCCTAAACAGCTCAGACCAGGTCAAGTGTGCTGTGGTATCTGGCAATAAAACGTTCGCAACAGCTTTTTTGAGTCTCGTAAGTTGGGAGAAGGGGCCTTCATTTATCACAGTTGTATGTCCTGCATTGAGACCTCAGGAATTTGCAGGTCAAGTAAACATTTTTTAACTGGTCATTGTTTTCCTCAAACCATTCCTGAACCATTTTTACAGTGAGCCTAGAACCATTATCTTGTTGAAAGATATCACTACCGTCAGGGAATACTGTCACTATGAAAGGGGTACTTGGTCCATAACTATGTTGAAGAAGGTGGTACAATGTTAAGGTAACATCCACAATGGCATGATGCAAGGTTTCCCAGGAGACCATTTGCCAAAGCATCAGACTTCCTCCACTGGCTTCTCCTCTTCCCACAGTGTATCCTCATGCCATCTTCTCAGGAAATTGACACGCACAGTAACCAAGAGCTTTTTGTTACTGATATCTCACTGTAAATATTGGTAATTGGACTCTGTATCTAAATTGCAATGTTATTATGCACTTTAATGGTAGCACATTGAATTTTACATAATCTTAAAGAAAACATGATTAATCCCAAAAGACGTTCTTATTCCATTGCTCTGCGGCCCTGTTCTGATGCTGATCCGCCAATTGTAGGCAGTTTCAGAAGAGGATACTAGTTGGCATTGGCAGTATGACCGGTCTGCATCTACATGGTTCCCATATACAGAAAGCTGTGATTGACTGTGTTCCGACACCTTTCTATCAGAACCAGTAACAGCTATTTCAGCAATTATTGCCATAGTCACTCTTAAATGGGATCAGATAAAATGAGCTAATCTTTGCTCCCCACATGTATCAATGAGTCTTGGGCACCCATGACTCTGCCAGTTAACTGGTTTTTCTTCCTTCACCCACTTTTGGTAGGTACTAAACACTGCAACCCGGGAACACCTAACATGACCATCAGTTTTGGAGATGACAGATGCCATGACATTTCACCATCTGTCTTGTTAATCTCTATACACTTATGGAGAGCTACATCCTTTCCAGTCTTACCGACTGCACACTGCATATTTATCACATGTAGCAAGATTTGGTATCGCATTATATTACACAAATCAATATGAACAAGTAATTTGTTATAATCACTGTCATACATCAAAAATTATCCGCAAAGAGATCATGACTGATAATGACTTTGACATATGAAACCCTGCAAAAACATAATAGGGTAGTAATTTATTTTGACTGAAGGAAAACAAATGTTTTCTTATGTCTTTGTGTGATTACGCTGTGGACATCTGACATGAGAATTTAGTATTTAGAGTATTTTTTATTAAGATTTTCACCTTTTTTGCTTTCTTATTCTTTTTTAAAATAGGTAAATATGATCATTTATATTAGAAAAAGGTGATTAATGATTATAAATAGACCAAGTGAAAGATTTTGTCATACTACAAATTTATTATATTATTTTTATTATATACTTTTCATCTACCTTTATTATATACTTTTCATCTACCTCTACCTCAGTTTATTATTATATACTCAAAATTATTGGTGCCAAACACAATAGGTGACACACACCTGTATAAAATAAAATAAAGTGATTTGTTTGTGGAAATAAATAACCATCTACAATGCTATATCACTCTCCTAATTTACTTTTGAACAATGATGGGAATGGCACAGTAAAATGGAAAACAAAAAAAACTGTTTAGCTTTTAAATTTAAATGAATAATGCTAGACAAGATCATGACAAAAATAATATAATATATAGTACAATATACTATGAAACAAAATCCACATAAGAAACCTATTTGCATTTGAACTGAACTTTGGTTATTACCTCTTTATTTTAACATTAAATTCTGTAAAAAAAATTACATTGTTTGTTGACTAATAGACCTGAAAAAAATCCCAGCAGCGACTCAAATATTTTACTGCTTCAAGTAGTGCAGTAACATTCACTCTTTTTGCCTAAAATTAAACTAAAGCTCAGATACTGGTGAGGTAGTATTGCGAAGCCAACCCCCACACTTAGTTTTAGCATTCTGCAAACCTGTCCTTTTTTATTAACTGTTCTCACACGGGCTGCACTTATTTTCTCGCTCCACCCTGCGTGTGTTGTGTGACTGCAGGATCATGATGCCGTTAGTATTTCAAGCATTGCACAGGGGTATATAGGATGTAATTTCATGCATTTGAAGGATTTTTGTTTTTGCTATGATTAACTATCATCACTGGTGCTTGTTCCTATTTTTTATGACTCAGGACATCTTTTTTTTTTTCTTTTTTTTTTTTAAGTACTTGGGTGATTTGTGCTGAGGTTCTTTTTCACTGACACTAGAGTAAGCTGCTGATTTGCTTGGGCTATCATAAAGGTAGAAGTTGCTAAGCAACCAGGGAAACCAGCATACATAACTAATTTTTGCCTTTCTGTCTGTGCACACTTTTGGGATAAAACATGTCTGACAGGTGTATTTCTGAATTATGAAGAAAGCTGGGATAGCTCTTTTTCTCTGCCTTGAGGCTCAACGCCCATGTTTAGCACCACATAAAACTATAATATTTAGAAAGGAGCCTTTTTTAAATTTAAATCTTGACAAGAAACCAGCAATGTAATATGTTCCCTTTAGTTTCTAAATACAAAGATTGGATAGTTGCTGACACTTTTTCCACAATGTGAATAATAATGAATAATTTGTCAATATCATATTTTCTGAGTTATAAACACATTAGATACACTCAAGAACTAATGTGTTCCCGTAATGCTATGCATTAATACTCACACTGGACTAGAATAGTATGTGTGATTGTCAATTCAAACAACTCATTCTATTATCCCGTGTTACATTGTCATAAGCACATAAGTCCAGTACGCCTTGCTATACTGATATGTGTAGGAGGAGCCCATTAATATTTCAGCCACACTCAGGGCACATCATCAGGCCTTGGGAGAGAAATTGTCCTTTCTCTGGTAAATGTTGATGGAGGTATCTCTTCTGAGCCCAGAGAAAGGACAGAGGGATATACCCTAAATGAAGCAAGAGAATGTCAATCAGACAGCTTTGGTCATTATTCACTGATTTCTTTGTGGGACCGAGAGTGACAGACTGACCACCTTAAGAGCTCTTATATATAGAAGCAATCCTCTGACTCAGACTTTTTTTAAGCGGAATTCTTTGCGTTGAATTACCTTCCTCTCTCTTCCCTGCCTCCGCCCCCACAATCACAAAGTCAGCAGTAAAATAAACCGTATCTCTGTCGAAGGTGCAGGAATATGCCAAGCAACACCCAGTGTCTGCAAAAAAAGTGGAAAGACTGTTTAAAAATAAAATTAAAAAAGGGATGAATCAATGATTGATGATTTTCTCTGCACAGACTGGTTTGGATGTTGCAGAGTGTTAAAATAAATACTTCAGACAAGAAAATACTTTTAGTTAGACGAATAAATTAACTGGGAAAGGAAAGAAGAGGCGTTAAATTGATGACACTAAGAGCCCTGACATTTTATGGCCGAAGATAAAGAGAGTCAAACTGCTGCCATCATGTAATATTTATACCAATTAAGCTCCTGGAACTCAGATCCTCTCAGTCAGCTGTCAGTTTACTATGACCACCTATCCCGCGCTCAATTGTTCGAATCGAACAGGGGATGTCCAGGGGAGCAGCATATGTGAATAAGATTAGAAATACACAGTTTATTTTTAGAAACAAGCTAATTGGTTTAAAATATATAGACATATTTTATAGCTAAACAATTTACCCAACCCAGATAATACAATTGAGATTCAATTAATATTCCTAGTGCATAGAAACAACATGTTTGCATATAAAATCAAAATAATCTAAATATCATCTGAATGTTAAGCACAATATTGGGACACCCCACGTTCCATTTTATTAGCTTATTTGAAAAGATCTTAAAAGAGACAGTAACACTGAATTTGATTCAAAATTGTCTGAAATATTTCAGTTATAAACTGCTTTTTTCTACTTGCATATTTGGGACAAAAAGGAATATCAAACGGAGTTGATTGGCACTGTTGTTGATGCTGTGTCACATTAATTCCACTTATCCCACAAACACAAACCCCCCGTAAGGATTTTCAGTCTATTATAACCACCCTGTGTGCATTCAGTCACTTCCTTAAAGGTTTTCAATACAGTATGAAAAATTAATAAGCCCAAGCCTTCTAAAAAGGAAGCACTCAATACAAGTGATCTGTTAAGGTCATTAATGCTCATGTGATTTTACGAGTTAATAAATTATTAAAAAATGTATCACTCAATTTGTATTTTATCAATACTGTTTTTGTTAATAATGAGTACTGTCAATCTATTCATTTCTTTTCTGGGTATTAGTTTGTAATTTCCGATTTCAGGTATGAGGACTCAAGGTTGTTTGAGATTCAAAAAATTGTAAGATGTGTGATACTTTTACCCTTCAATCGAACACATTTATAATCCCTGATATGGATTCTGGCAAGCATGGTTCATATTTTTTCATTATGAATGTTTGAGGTGTGACCATGCCTGTTTATATGGTAAAAAGATTTTCTGCTTAGAGAGCAATGACTTTAAACAGCTCAATTTAAAACATTAGAAGGGTGAAGATAAGTTATTCAGCCCACTAGGACATATTCTGGATTGTAAAAATAAAATAGAATACAAACATATATTAGTTAAAAAATTCAAGGCATGCTATATGGATGAAAAAAATCCAGTCATGTCAGAACAGAATTTAATATTGAAATGTCAATAAATAGTGGAATAAAATACATACTAATAATTCTCAATAATATCAGATTTGTTTTTCTGTTTAATAAGGCATAATTCTACCTCCTCTGTTGATTATGCTTGAACTACATTAGCAAATAGATTTAGATGAAAGTGTGTTGCAATTAGGAACCAATCTTTTTGGATAACACATAACACAAGTCTCATTTCTTTGGTTTGATTGTAGTTAACAGAATTATAGAATAGATTCATCGTACAAGGCAGCACGCTGTAACTGTGGTCTTGTGCAGATCTCCGTGTTGGATCCGAGCCAACTCAAGTTCTGGTAATGCATGTATATCCTCATACAATTATACATTTACATTGTGCACGTACAGTATGTACGTATGTGCAGGAAGAGATTCTCCTGATCATTAAATCTATGTATTCATTGAATTTGTCTCATTCATACACCTTGCTATGCTAGTAGCATATGCTTCTCAGATTACCCAAGGCCCCCGGACACCCATGTCAAAATGGCATTTCAAATGTTGTCAAGACCATGACTGATAGCAACAGTTTATTTTGGGCCGAAGGGATGCCTCTGTTGGATCTGTCGAATGTAATAAAAGTCAGTATCACTTTCTCTTTTGTTCATTTGTTGAAGTAAATAATTTTCCCCAAGATTTTACTTTGCCCAGGCAACTCAATAATATCAGTTATTTTACAATACTATTATGCCTCTATGATATTTGTAGATATTCACAACCGTTAATAATACTTGGTTTAAATGAATTTTTACTCCGAAATTGTGCAGTAGAAGTCAGCTGTATTTTTCTTTCTTCCATTTTTTCATTCTTTATCTATTGCCTATCTTTTTCAGGGTCATGGGGGGCTGGAGCCTAACCCACCTAACATTGGGCAAGGGGTGGGGTACACCATGGATACGTCACCAGTTCATTGCAGGGCAGACACATAGAGATATACAACCACACACACTCACAGGCAATTTTAGTGTCACCAATTCACCTGTATAACAAGTTTTTGGACTGTGGGAAGAAGCCAGAGTTACTGGAGAAAACCCACGCAGACACAGGGAGAACATACAAACTCCGCACAGAAAGGCATACAGACGTGGATTTGAACCCAGTACATTCTTGCTGTGAGGCAGAAGCGCTAACCACTGCGCCACCCTGCCTCCTCTTCTGCTTTTTCATATCACAATTAATATTTTCCATTGTTTCAATAAAAGAGGGACTAAAACATTTGCAATTCAAATGCATGGTACTAATTAGAAAGCATATGTACTGTAAATGTACAACAACAAAAAAGGTTCACAGGGGTGTTGTTCCAAGCTTTAGGAAAATAAAAATACACTCGCAAACAAGTTGAGTTGTGCGCAATTGAGCCCCATCCTACACATATATAATCTCTATTGGCAATGGGACCTGAGATGGGGGAAACCATAGTAATCTTAATCCACCTACAATCATCTTTACACTAAGAGCCTTTATCATCTGCCTTGTGCACAGTCAGGGACTCGATTTGAGGACTGCGTTGCACAACACTGCTACTGTCTTTCATAAAATATTCCAGTGTTTATTATGTATTTGTAAGTTAAAGGCTCCTATTTTTGGAGGCTGAGATAATATTATTTTTCTACTTCTCTATTTCATAACTTCCCAAACAAAAGCCCTATTGTGTCTAAATTTAGCTAATTTGAATTTGCACAAGGAAATCTGTCTTGTTTCATTGCTGAGCTCAGGACAAAAAAGGTTAGCTGTATTTATCTTCGACACCCTGATCACTTACGTAAAGATGTGGGGCTGTTGATTTACCTGATCATGAGAGCTGTATTGTTGGAGCATTAGCCCCTAATGGAGTCTTTCGATGGCAAAGTGGTCCGAGGAGATGGGTCAGACTAGGAGTGAATTCAAGACCCCAATGAAAAAGCACTAAAGAAGTCGTAAAAACCCCGCCAAATAGGGAGTCCAAGGCAACCTTCTGGATGCAGACCTGGGACGGGAGTTTGTTAGCAAGCATCTGCAGGCGGGGCCTGTTTCCATCGGTTCCAGAACCAAAATTCTTGAAAGGGGCTGGACTCCAGCCTTTTCCGGAGTTCCTTAGCATGGTGACAAACATCGGGCCACATTTTCAGAAGGTCTGAGCATCTCTGTGTTGGACTTTTACCTGGACAGCGAAAAGGTCGCCTTCATGCAATTAAAAGGTTCTAGTACGAAAGGCTCTGGCTGGAGGAGTCACATTTAGGAGTTGACTATGCTTATCCTTGCAGGAATTTTCATCTCCAGCTGTACGGGTACAGAGAATCTGAAAATGGTGGGCTACCTAGTTGTTTGACATTGCTCTCCTCTACAGCGGTCATCTCAGGCCTGCCACACTGCACAGTAGTGTGTGTTATCATTGAGTTGGAGCCGCTCCTTTATCAGTTTTAATAAAAGCGTTGTTCTACTGACACAATAGAATTGAGCTACTTCATATACAAGTAGATGTACTTGGTTATTGTACAACAGATGCGGTTTGTCTTCTGCTCATCCTTAAACGCCCTGATTGTGGTAGCAAAAATTTCAACATTACTTCATTACACAATGGTTTGATTAAATAGCAAAAAAAAAAAGAAAAAAGACTTATGCTGCCATCTCCAACAGCAAGAGCATATCCCCGAAAAATTCCCAATCCCCTGCTTTGTATACGCATGATTGAACTCCTAAAATTAAATGTGAAGTTTTGTCCAAAATACTGTTTTTTATAAAAAAAACAAGCTCAACCTTGTGAGAGGAGTATTATCTTTTTGAATAAAATATTATATGTACAAGAAGTCCTGATTCAAATCATATGAAAGAAAGTTGGACAAAAACAGACCAACAATTAGGAAGTAACGGATGAAAAACATGGTTATTATTCGTAGAGGAGTAGAATATAAACTATTATAGTAAAATATAATATATATACAAGATAAATTGCTTTGAATCCATTCATATGTTCCAAATTTGGACTAAATGGGAACAAGAAATTGACAACTTATGGGCCAAATACTTTTGAAGCTAAATCTTCCCCTGGTGTCAGAAATCTAAAACTGATCAAAAGGACTGATCCCAAAATATATCTGGTTCTCCCTTACACTACTGTCCATGTGGGTACAAAATTTGAAAATGATCTGCAATATAGTTTTGAGTAATCATGTTAACACAACAGATCTGCAATGGCAGTGGTGATAACGATTCCATAATATCCCCGACTTTTCAGGGATATAATAACGTATGTACATTGTTACAGTACCAGCATTAACAGCAAGTAACGGTTCTTCCTTGTATAGCTCCATTGTTTGTAGCAGACCTATGTTATGATATACTTGGTAAATGGGAGTAGAAAGAGACTATAAAACTACATATATTTCCAGTCAGGGTCAAATGAATCAGAGATTCACTTGTGCATTCTATCTATACACATTTTCATTGGATAGACATCAGTCCATAAATGTAATGTTAGGAGGTTCAATATCAGACTAGGGGATCTGTTAGAGTAAGAAGCATATAAATGATACTATTATGGATCCAATTCATTCAGAAATATGACATTGGAGAGCACTATTAAAAAATATATGTCCATGGTAGGGCTTCCAGATGAGGGTTTGTCACTGTGTCAGACAAAATCAATGCACATTTGTGCGATAAATGGGCCAATCACTCAGAAAGTCAGCCATATTGAGTAGGTGGAAACAGGCTATAGGCTCATAACACTTAAGAGACACAAGAGAGAGTGCGATTTTATGAAATATTAGTCAATGGTAGACACTGTACATTACAGTGTCTACCTGAGTCTGAGCTGCGGTTCCACTGGATGGATGGCTTCCTTGGTCAGTTAAGACCATTGCATCATTATTTTCTCCTACAGCAGCCTTCTTGTCATTTGGAAAAAATACCTGAATATCTGATTACACAAGTCAATACACAAAAAATATAATGTCGCCCATATGGTCCAGGTGCAACGTATATGATAATTCCCTGATTGTGAAGACATGTTTTGAGGTAGACTTGCTGTAAGGGATACATTTTAAGATTCCACAGTTGAATAGATTCAGTGGAGAAGTGAAGAAGGACATAAGTCTAAATTAGTTCCTTTTGAATTAGAACCACACCAAACCAGCCACTTGGGGTCGACAAGCCTATACACCCTTGCTGCAAGTCCCTGAAGCAATGTTGCATCAGGAAGGGCATCTCGGGTAAAGAGAAATCTGCTAGGAGATGAAAACAGTACATTAAATCTACCAAGATGGTTATGTATTGTAGATCATTAAACATCAGTTTTCAGCTTTTATCTTTATTAGAGCTAATATGAAATACTCTTCAGTTCATCAAAAGCCAAAATGTACCTGCTCTCGGCCCTCAGCACTTATTAAACAGTTGTATGCAGAAGTTTTAGAAGTCAAGCAAGACAATGTGCTAAGTGTGCTGAACAAATGCACTACAACATTTTATTAAGGAGCAAAAGGCAAAAGTATTTTTTGTGTAATTATTGTTAAATTAACATAAATTGTCCCATATATGGTTATTTATTATCTGCATTAACCCCATCTTAGGTAATTAAGCACAGTAATTGGTCAAATGCTCTGAAAGGGGGAATTAACCCAACGTACAGTACATAAATATGCAACTGGAGCACGCAGAGCAGAAAACTCAAACATCACATGAAGGACATTAAGATTCTACATTAGCTGGGATTTAAACCCAGGGTTGGAGTAAATGATAGTGAATGATAACAATATTAACAATAATAACTTAATATCTTAATGATAGCTGTTTCATTGATACATAGTTATTGTTTTGTACTCGTAAGACGAGTAAATATCAAAGGTATGTTTCATTTGCAAAAATTCTTCAGTCGCTTTATTTTAACATCAAACTTGCTGCCTTTGTGTCTCGTTTCCTCAGATCAGACGCCATGAACTCTTTACATCACTAACACTCATAAAAGCCTTTATCTGAAAACAGTAGGATGCATCAATGCTTATGGATTCAGAAAAAAAAGGTCATGGGCATGTGGCATCCCATTGGACTAAAATAAGAAGAAAAGGTCAAATACCACCTCAAATGGCCTCTGGTGATGACTCTATCCCCTCAGGAGTGTACCAGTAGAGTATGAGGGTGATGATGTGTGTAGTAGGAGTCAGGAATGGGTTTTAAGTGGATGTGGGACTGCATCAAGGTTCGGCCCCTAGCCCCTTCTTGTTTGCTATGGTGATGGCAAGACTGACAGATGAGGTCAGGCAGGAGTTTCCATGAACTATGATGTTCACGGATGAAATGTGATCTGTAGTGAGAGCAGGGAGCTAGTGGAAGAAAACTTGTCGAGGTTTGCACTAGAGAGAAGAGGAATGAAGGTCAGTTACAGCAAGACAAAATACATGACTGGAAATGAAAGAGGCATGTGCAACGTGGAGGAAGCAAAGGGTAGAGGTGACAAATATGCAGGGGTTTGAGTACCTGGGGTCATCTGTTCAGAGGAATGGGGAGTGTGGAAAATAGGAATAAACGAGTCCAGTTTTCTCATGTGTCATTTGAGCAATGTGACTCTGGAATAACAGTAATAAGTAGGGAGGATTTTAATCTAAACTAACAAAACTAATGGATATTGATTGACGGTCACAGGAAGAAAATGGTGGCATGTAGTTATTAAATACATCCCCAAACATTCATTCCTGGTAGAAAAGACTTACATAAGGAAAGCATGGGGAGAAATGATTAACAAGCATGCCCCACACACTTGAAATGTTTGAGAAATCCTGCCCCCGCAAATCTTAACATGAAGGGTTGAAGACTCTCTGGGAACGCCACAAATTAAATTCTAACTCAATAAAGATTGACATTGTAGGAGTAATCTATTGATGATTTGTCACTTATTTTCCCAACATCACATCACAATACCCAACAGATGTGTACATACAAATAGATAATCCGGAATTCTCTGCTTTTTAAATAAATTTTAACTCGTACATACATTGTAGCAATACGGGTTGCATATTTAAACAGATGCCTTCAGTCTGATGAAACAACAGCACAACATAAGAACTTTCCCACGGTGCATCCATTAAATACATTAGAAAGGAACAATTATCGACATTGTTAATGAATAGGAATTATACTGTATGTAAGAGCTAGCATATAATGTTTTCGGTTTAAAAGTTTTACTTGCAAAAGATATATCGCATTTGTCAATCATGGAATATGAAAACAATAAGAAGAATGGTGGTTAACAATGTCACCAGAGTAGCCCATTTTAGTAAATCAGTTATGGTGGAGCCAGAAAAATGTGCTATTCATTCAACGCCATCTCTTGGAAGATAAAACATAATTTTTCTTGCATATTTTGAATGTACACCAGATATATCATCAATGTTCAGGATACTCTGGATAGAGGTAACATTTCACCTGCAAAAATCACCAGATCGATGGGAGGGAGATTATTTGAACTGTATGAGGCAAAGTAATCCAGCCAGACACTGAATGGTTTTCTGATCGATGCCTCCCTCTCCAATTCGATGGGCTATCTTTGACCAAACATTGCACACCAGTTACTGTTACTGTTTAGCTTTACAGGACCCGATTTGCAAACACACAAATGAAATGGTCAGAAATAATGTTTAATAAAAAATGGGTTCTGATTTACAAAAACAGACAACCTATGAATGAGAGGCAAAATAATTTTCATTCAAAAATTATGGCAACACAGAAGAAAATAATACAGTAGCAGATAATAATCAATGATCACATAGTGCAATCTAATGAACACGATGCAAACAAAAACTTACACAGAAGGATGCAAGCAAGCACAAGGGAATAGGACATGAGATACACGACAGCGACCATGAACAAGACCATAGGCATGTTTACCAGACAAGTAACACAGACAATCTGAGAAAGAGAAAGTGCAGGACACAATATTAAATACGTTAAGAGTAACGAGACAACTGGGAAACAGGTGAGGGCCAGGGACAGGTGACAACATTTAACAATAGGGGAGGAGAGACTGGTAAAGAGGATTCATGCACACGCTTACACACAGACCAGAGAGGAGGAAGAGAACATTGAATCAAAGAAGGAAAGGAGAGTAAAAATGAAATGAACATGGCACTAAGCTTTTGAAAATAAAACAGGAAATACACCCTTAAACTATAAAATACAAAAGAACCAAGACAGTAACCTTTTGCAAAATCCCTAGAAACGAGCTTAATGTCTGTCTTTTTTTAAATTTTAGAATGGCTTTTTAATTTTGATCCTTAATAGGTTATGCAGATGCAGAGATAACTCAAAAATCTATATAGTGGATCCATTTCAAATTTTACTCCCATATAGACCTTAGTGCAGAGAGGAACTTGAGTGTTTTTGGGAAATGTCTAGGGATAACTTTCTCTCCAAAATGTTTCCGGACACCATTTCCCAACCGTTGGTCCGATCCAGTCCAAATTTGGTGAATATCAATCGAATGGACGAGCTTTACCTGCTGTCAGACCCCCTCATATATATATATATATATATATATATATATATATATATATATATATATCATATTTTACCCATATTTTAGTCTAACAGTTTAGAATTTACTCAATTCGAGGAGGGTTTTTATTTTTTATTTCACTGAAATACTGTTGAAGCAACTATACATTTAATTTGAGGTTTTCAATCGAGGGGACTGCCTTACCAAACAAATGGAATAGTGGACTTTTCAGGGATATACTACAGCTTTATTGCTGTCGGGGACGAGTGTGGAGGTCTATTTGTTTCTTATTTATTCTTTTTATTGTTTCAACTGGAATGATGATTTTTATGCCGACGTTAATGTAGTCTGTGATGACAGAAACCATGTGATTCCGGTCCCCTTCGAAAACACCCAGTCAGTGCATGCCATTTCAGGAGCGGGTTCTGGTGTGTGAAGTCGGCATGCCAACTGTCTTCTGTCTTCAATCTGCGTGGCTATAAAGAACTGGTTTCAACGGCTCCCACCATGCCAGATCGTAAATCCTGATACTGTCAATAGATCAGCTCATTAGTCCGGAAAGTCGGTTTTTTGAAAAGACATGCTAAGACCTGCTCTCTTCTATCCGGCCGCAGAAATGCCACTTGCCCAGCTCCTGAAGATCGCAGACCATGCCACCGCGGCTCCGGACCTTGGTAACACCGATCTACACTCGCGCTTCCTCTGCTCCTGTTTGCATTTTGCCCGTCAGAACTCACAAGCCACCTTCCCACTCTGCTGTCAGACCCCCTCATTAGCCACATAAGAAATGTTGTAAATTATCTCGTTAAAGCCTGCCCTCTGTCTGTTGTCTGCAACTGAGTTCCTTATTAGCCTTAACAGCGGTGGGTATATACGGGCATGCAATGCATTGCAATTTTACCAAAACACAAGTCCCAGGTGTTTGACCATAGCGTGTTGATATTGGGAATATCCACATACTGCTGAAAGACTAAAGTACACTGTCCAGTTTACACATGTTAAAATCCCCCAAGGTAAACAGCAGAGCTCCCGGATACTTGGCCATCATCGCATTAGCCTCCTCTGCTATCTGCAGATACCATATTAGCGCTGGCGGTGAACACAGCTCACAACAACAATTTGGAATTCCTGGAGGAAATAGCAGGGACTTAGGGACAGAGTCAGCATCTCTATGTTGGATGTACATACGTCATATGGCTCCTTGATGTTGTTAAAGGGAGTGGACTCTGCCGCTGTGATGCTTCCCTTACCTTCACGTTCGGTCGTATCTGATAGTCTTGAATTTGTTGAGGCTAACCTTGGCTTCCCAGACCATTTGTCCAACAGGTCCTCGACAGGGGGGTGATGCAGATTTCCCTGAAGGCCCCTTCCAATCGACACTGAGCATGTAGTGTTCGACAGGATAATGGATAGGAGAGTTTGATAGGATTATAGAGGGGGGAGGTTTTAATGGACACTTCCTTCTTCTGCAGCGAAAAAAACCGTCACGTCTTCCTCTTTTTCTTAGTAGAATTTCTGGCGGTAGAACAGCCTTGACTTTGCACTGCAGCAAAGTCTGGTGCAGCAAGAGTTCATTGCAGCTGTAGATAAGTAACCTGTTGCTAGTGTCAGGCTGCAGTGGCCAGAGTGATCAGCATTATAGGTCAAAATTAGACCAAGCTATCGCATATCAGCCCAAGAAATTAAAAATTAAACTAGACCTATGCTGTCGTCCCCAACAGTAAGGGTCTATCCCTGAAAAGTCACCGATACCCTGCGTTATGCAAACAATTACCCTGACTGAACTCCTCAAATTAAATTTGAAGATGTGTCCAAAAAACAGGGTTTTTTTGGAAGAAAAAAAGATACCCCTAATGAGTATAATATGCAGTAGTACAGTAAATATAATACATGCGATATACATAGATCTCCGTGAGTCAATTCATATATAAAAAATTTGGACTAAATGGGACAAATGGCCGAAAAAATTTGATGGAAAAGCTACCCCTAATGTCAGGAATATAAAACCGACCTTCCCAAAAATGTATCTAGTTCTTCCTCGCATTAAAATCTATGTGAGTATAAAATTGGAAAATGATCCATGACATTCATTTCGAATTGTTTTCAGAAAACAGTGTTTTTGCTAAAAAAAGCTTCTAGTAAAATAGAGGACAATGTGATATTCATAAGATACGTATCCTCAAATTCATATGCACCACATTTGAATTAATTCACACCTATGGATAGGAAGTTATGTTGTTAAAAAAAATTTTGTAACAAAGCACCTCCTAGTGAGTAAAATATGAACTATTAAAATTAAACAATGTATACAATATAAATCTCCTTGAGTTGAGTTCATATGCAACAAATTCGGTCTAAATCGGACAAACGGTTGAGAATGATAGCCCAAAAAATATTATAAAGAGCTGACCTGCATAGGAAACATACAACTGAGCCGTACTTCCTCATACTTGGGTCTATATGGGTTTAAAATTGATCCATGAGACAGTTTGTCAGTTATCGCGTTAACAAAAAGGATCTGCGGCAGAGGGCGATGATGATTCCATAATATCCCCGACTCTTCAGGGGGATAATGTTAATCCTTGCTTTGTAAAGCCGGACCATGGTCGATCATACCAGTGTGACATAAAGCACTTGACTTAGAACACAACAGTACAAAGTACACACCCTAGTTCAAACAGAGTGCACGCTTTGCTATCACAGCAGAGCTTATGCTATCTTGCCAGGCAAGGTTCAAGGATCTGCTTTTTTTTGTTTGATCATTTTTGGTAAAATTTTATGGATCATTCTCAAATTGTATACCCACATAGACCTTGGTGCAAGGAACATCTGTAGTGATTTTGGGAAAGGTTGGTTCTACATTTCTGAAAATAGAGGGAGATTCATCTCCAAAATTTTAAGGTCATAATTTTGCAATCGGTCTGACTTAGACCAGATTTGGTGCATATGAATCGAATAGCGGAGATCTACCTTGCATATTTTGAAATCTACAATAATCATTCATATTTTACTCACTAGGGGGAGCTTTGTATGAAAAACACAGTTCTTCGGACTTAACTACTTTACCATTGTATTGATATAGTCCAAATTTGATGCATATGATTATCTCCTAAATATCATATTTTACTCTAGTAGTTCATTGTTTATTCAAGAAGGGAGCTTTTTTTTTTAATGAGTCACACTGTCCGGACATAACTCAATAAAATTTTGCATGGATAATTTTCAAATTTCATTCCCACATACACCTTAGTGTGAGGAAGTACTCAACGGATTTTGGGAAAGGTCGGTTATACAGTTCATAGCCATGAATTCAGGCCATAATTTCCCAACTTATCGTCCCATACAGTCCAACTTTGGTGCTTATAAATCATGTCAAGGAGCTCTATATCTCACTTGTATTATATTTTATTCTAATAGTTCATATATCACTCACTAGGTGGAGCTCCTTTCTTTTTTTTTTCAACAAAAAACACTGTATTTTTGAATGTAAATTCACATTAAATTTTGAGGGATGGAGGATTTATTTTACCAAAGGGAATTGAGGACTTTTCTGTGATGACAGCATAGGCTTAGTTTCATTTGTTCCCCTGTTGCTTTCTACTCTGGGAGAGGTGTTCTGCCTGAGTAAATGGTAAGTTTATGCTCCTAATCACCTAAAGTGTCTTGTGTGTTGCCTTTACAATCTTAAAGAACCAAGTGAAAGGTAAAGCTCAAACCATCCATCTTATTGTAAATCTATAGCTTTCAACAATAATATGTTTAACCCAGTACAATCCACATTCATCAAATGTGCTGCTCGAAACATGAAAATGCTGCTGTGACAGAAACAAAATAAATAAATAAAAACAAGATTTAAGAAGGATCTTCTTTTTTCAGGAACTTGTAATCGAGATTTTCCTAATTTATTTTTAAATGAAGATAAAATTACAAAAAGGTTCAGCATGTTGTAGGAAGGTGTGTATCATCCTCTAATTAGTTACTAATTAGTAATATAACCATCCATTTTTACAGTCAAAAAAATATATATAGCTTGTGAAAAAATAAAAATAATTTAATACATGATTGAAAATGATCTATTCTGAGCCAAAGGATCTTGAAGACTTTAATTCAAACAAGTACTGAATTTTGTTTGTGCCCTGAGATTGATAGATGGTTCCCAAGACCTTGATGAAATGGAATGCATCAGTTTATTAGTTTCCCTGGACAATGTCGTAGACCCTACTTTAAGCCATCGCTACAAGATTCTATATTTCACACATAGGAGCAGAGAATATTGTGCCCATGAGTGTACAATACATCCAACATATGTAATTACTATTTGCCATTTGAAAGGTGTTTCCTATAATAATACCCTTGCATTAATTAAGGGTCCAACCAGATGGTGGAGCAGGTCTACAACCGTTTCTAGACTGGGTTAGCTGTTTAGTGTAGTCCTGTCAGAAACATTCACATCAAATTTTACTATAACTTAAGCTTCCTATAACTTTCACGTATTGGTTCCATTTATGCACCATTTCTGTGCAAATTATAAATCCATAAAAAAAAATTTAAATAGAAAGAACACTGAACAAGCGCAAACCTACACCAAGGCACACCAGTGCCTAAGGTAGACAATATTGTGATCAGAATCAATTAGATCATCATTTACAAAATTTTCTTTAAGACTGGTCCATTATTTTAAAGGCTAATGTTCACCTCTAAATCTACCACAAACTGTTTGAGAATATCTCAGATACTTTGGAACCGTTCCTTTCTCCTCATTCTCCTTCCAGTTCAGTGTCTCTACTATACACACAGAGGCCCCAGCTCCACCCCACCACCAGCTCAAAACTCTTTTTTCTTGTGTTCATATGATGAATAATAACAAAGATATGACACTCCCAGCTGTAGCTGGTGAATAATTGGAATATATACTGTATATATATATATATATATTGCATTTTGTTATTGATATCCCTCTTGTGTGATAAAAAATTACTCAATTACTCAAGTTTCTTAAACTGAGCTTCTATCCTGACTGCTTCAACTTAAGTCAAAGTCAGAATAATGAAAAAGTTAAATTCTTGTAGAACTTCAAGTGGGGTTCAAGTTATGACTTCTTTTGCTTTTTATAAAATCATTACAGCATATGTTGGTGCTTAACTTGACAAATTAACTGTTTTAGCTTGTAAAAACAGGTATAGACAGGCACTAGTTTCTTGATACTTTCAAATCGATAATGAACTAGTTGCAGAGACATATTATAATAATAATGATGATTAACTGATATTTTAGTTGATGTAGCAGCAGATGATGGATTTGAGCATACAAGCAGAAATGTGCTTCATTACTGATTCGTGTACTTTTCCTGAGAAAAACTAACAGGGTTTTATAAAAACATCAAGTTGTTAAACAAGGTTATCAGTATTATAGATCAGAATTAGACCAATTTACCCTATTGCAATATGTAGTGTGTGAGAGTCAACATAACACTTTAAAATAATTTATCTATTATTTTTTAAGTGTAATAACTATTTTTTGTGGAGAAATGTCAATGGCAATGGAAATTGCATTTTAAATACAAAATAATAAATAAAAGATTTGCTTTTATATAACGTGGTAATCTACATTGTAGTGAGATTCTAAAGAGGGCCAAAACGATCCATAAATGCACTGTGGCAACTTCATTTTAAAGATAAATAAATATAATGGTTAATTTTGGATGCAACAACTGCCTGCCATTTTTTCCAGCAGGTGCCATCAAGACAATCGGATGTCACATCATAAAGTGTTGGGCCACGCCCAAATATTGATGCTCCTAGAAATTCAGGCGAAGAAAAAATTCTGAAATCTTCCTTGTTCCTCAAGATTAGTATGTTTGGTCCTTGAATAAAAAGTGGCAGTGTGATGTTGCTGTCATGGATGTATACTAATCATCTATAATAATATTTAAATCAGGGAAGACAAGAGAATCGATGGCAAAGGGTGTTCATTTAACAATCAGAAATTGAAAGATGGATAGTTTATATAACGATGCGCGCATGATGAATATAAAGTCTTTGGCACTCAGGCTCGGCGGGGGGTTCTGATTGCGGTGAGCGATCTGATCCGAGCGGCATCAAAATATATAGGCCCCCCACAAAGAAGAGTTAAATTACCTGTAACTCGGCCTGAGGACTTGAATTCCCCCCGAAAGTTTTTTTTTTTTTTTTTGACTTACCAAGCCAGAGGGTTACCAGACCGTGTGCAGAGTTAAGAGATAGTGAGGAACAACAATATCAGAAGTATCTGAAGTAAGATAAAGCAGTAATGTCTACCTGTGAGGCCTGGACCTCCTCTCATAATCGCCAGTGTTGCGGCCTACCTCTGAGGAGTGGTTAACCTCTGCTGCTGCATGCCTGTGAGGCATGGCAACCTGTGCTGCTGCATACCACTAAGGCATAAACCTTTTTCATGAAAACCTGAGCTGCTGTATGCTTGTGATGCATGATGACCTGTACTGCTTCATGCTTGTGACGCATGGTAACCTGTGCTGCTGTATTCCTATGGGGCATGGAACACCTTTGTGGCTGCTTACCTGTGACGCTTGAACCTGTAATTTACAAACACCTTGCTGCTGCTTGCGACGCATGATTACCTGTTCTGTTGCATGCTTTTCACGCATAATAACGTTTGCTGCTGCATGCCTGTGAGGCGTCAAGCTCCTTTCATAAACACCTTTGCTGTTAGTTTTTAATTTTTTTTATTTGAATTTATAAATTTTTTAGCCAAAGTAGTATGTTGGGATGGAACCAAAAAAACCTTTTAGCTGACACCAACCACCAGTGATATGCAGATACTTACTGAGCCAAGCATTAGGGCTTTAGGGATCCTTTAGCCTCTAAAATGGACGAGGTATTGGGGCGCACGAGGACCAACGACCCAGATGCTGAAGAGAAGTTGCTGCAAGACCTTGCTTGGCTGCAGAGCTTTCTGTGACTATCCTGAATGAGTGGCCCGAAAACTTTTTTTAGTTTTGACTTTTAAGAGTCAAAGCTAAATGGTGGCTAAACCAATGTTTCGTCATAGGTTTTTGCATTTTGTAGCGTAAACAGTGAGGAATTCGGATCCGGAAGGGGCCTGATTCTTAGTTAATCAAGCATGGATTTGTAGGGTCAGAACTCAGTGTCTATGCGGGACAAAACAACAAAAAGAATTCAACAAGCCTGGTCCAGCAACCCTATACTGTCCAGTGGACGACCTGAATGCAGGGCCGGAAACAGGCATTACCAGAGTGACCACTCTGGTGTTTGAGGAGGAGGGCGCTCTGGAAGATGACCCCAGTACTCACGACACACTGGGAAAGGTTGGGACGAGTGACGACACGAGGAACATCAAGCAACGAACTGGCACAGAAGGGAAGGTAAGGACAGACTTTATACACAGACGTAACGAGGCAATGAGACACAGCTGGAGGGGAAACACAGGTGAGCATGATGACCAATCACAAGGCAGACACAGAGGGAGAATGGAACACAGAGGCTTGACAGAACCCCCCCCTCAAGGGACGGATACCAGATGTACCAAATGTCCAAATCCAAAAACTTTAACACAAAGAGGGTGGGAGGAGGGGGTCTGGAGGGACAAAACAACAAAGAAAATTCAACAAGCCTGGTCCAGCAACCTTATACTGTCCGGTGGACGACCTGAAGGCAGGGCCGGAACCAGGCAGCACCAGAGTGACCACTCTGGTGTTCGAGGAGGAGGGCGCTTTGGAAGGCGACCCCAGTCACGAGGAGCCCGAGGAGGCGGGCGCCCGTGGAGGCGAACCCGGTCACGAGGAGGAGGTTGCCCGTGGAGGCGAACCAGGTCACGAGGAGAAGGTCGCCCGTGGAGGCGAACCCGGTCACAAGGAGGAGGTCGCCCGTGGAGGCGAACCCGGTCACGAGGAGGAGGTCGCCCGTGGAGGCGAACCCGGTCACAAGGAGGAGGTCGCCCGTGGAGGCAAACCCGGTCACAAGGAGGAGGTCGCCCGTGGAGGCGAACCCGGTCACAAGGAGGAGGAGGTCGTCCATGGAGGCGAACCATGTCACGAAGAGGAGGAGGTCGCCCGTGAAGGCGAACCAGGTCATGAGGAGGAGGAGATCAACCATGGAGGCGAACCTGGTCACGAGGAGGAGGAGGTCCCCCGCTGAGGTGAACCAGGTCACGAGGAGGAGGTCTTCCGTGGTGGCGAACCAGGTCACGAGGCCGCCGGCAGTGAAAGTGGAAAGAGCCCTCAGGAGGTCACGAAGCCGCCGGCAGTGAAAGTGGAAAGAGCCCTCAGGAGGCCGAGCAGGAGGACAGCGGGCAAGATGACGAAGGAGATGCTTCTCCTCATCTAGGAGCCGGCGACGAGGACAAAACCTCTCTGGGCTCCCTGGCTGACAGTGGGTGGAGACCAACAAGAAACCAGAGGCAGTGAAGGGCTCTGAGTCAGGGTCTGGGGAACCGTGGAGCACGGAGCTAGAGTCCGGTCAGCATCTGGGACAGGAGCACTGGAGCACAAAATCAGTGAGGACGTCACTGAGGGAGTCGGGAGTTAAGTCGTGGGAGGAGTTGGGGGAGGAGTCACTGGGAGAGGAGTCGCGGGAGGAGTCACTGGGAGAGGAGTCGCGGGAGGAGTCACTGGGAGAGGAGTCGGGAGAGGAGTTGTGGGAGGAGGAGTCGGGAGAGGAATCGCTGGAGAAGGAGGAGTCGGGAGAGGAGTCGCTGGAGGAGGAGTCGGGAGAGGAGTCGCTGGAGGAGGAGTCGGGAGAGGAGTCGCTGGAGGAGGAGTCGGGAGAGGAGGAGTCGGGAGAGGAGTCGCTGGAGGAGGAGTCGGGAGAGGAGTCACGGGAGGAGTCGGGAGAGGAGTCATGGGAGGAGGAGTCAAGGGAAGAGGAGTCACGGGAGGAGGAGTCAAGGGAAGAGGAGTCACGGGAGGAGGAGTCAAGGGAAGAGGAGTCACGGGAGGAGTCGGGAGAGGAATCACAAGAGGAGTCGGGAGAGGAATCACGGGAGGAGTCGGGAGAGGAATCACGGGAGGAGTCGGGAGAGGAGTCATGGGAGGAGGAGTCACGGGAAGAGGAGTCACGGGAGGAGTCGGGAGAGGAATCACGGGAGCACTAGGAACGGGAGTCTTGGAAGCGCTAGGAACGGGAGTCTTGGAAGCGCTAGGGAACGGGAGTCTTGGAAGCGCTAGGGAACGGGAGTCTTGGAAGCGCTAGGAACGGGAGTCTTGGAAGCGCTAGCAATGGGAGTCTTGGAAGCGCTAGGAACGGGAGTCTTGGAAGCGCTAGGAACGGGAGTCTTGGAAGCGCTAGGAACGGGAGTCTTGGAAGCGCTAGGAATGGGAGTCTTGGCTGAGCTAGGAACGGGCGTATGGAAAGCTCTGGGAACGGGAGTCTTGGAAGCCGGGTGAGGACGAAGAGCTGGGCAGCGGTGAGGACGAAGAGCATCCAGGACGAAAAGCTGGGCGGCGGTGAGGACGAAAAGCCTTCGCCTCTTTTTTGGAACCGGTTTTATTGCCAGCCGGGTTCCCCCAAAAAGAGAGTCCCGATCGGTATCAACCTCAGAAACTCTACCGGCTCCCTCAGGCGATAATGGTGGCTGAGGGTTAGGGTTGGAGGGTAGGAGGCCAGCGGACTCCGGAGCCGCAGTAGACAGAGGACTACCCGGCTGGTGGCTAGCTTTATCTAGGAGCAGGAGAAAAACCAAGAGGCCGGGGCCGGGAACATAATGGCAGCGCGTCCTGGTTCTCCACAAAAGTCTTTAACCCTTTCGGCAGGAAATCCCACAGCCAGGGCTGGGCAGAGTCCTTCCGGCGAGCGATGCAGAGGGCGGCCTGTTGTACCTCCTTGTGAGGACTCTTCATCCACTCCACATGGATGCAGATTAGTGTCACAGTTATCACAGTTAAATAATTTATCTCTATGTCCATTGATGAGTCCTCTGGGTCCATTCTGGCCAGTTCGTTCTGTTCCGAACTCTTCTGGGGTTTTGCTGTGCAGACACAAGGCGCAGCAGTGCAGGTGCAAACATATTTATTCATAAACCATAAAGGGCACGAGGAAAAACCAGGAACAAAAACACTGGAGATAACTTATGACACACTGGGAGAAGGTTGGGATGCGTGACGAAGGGGGGGACCATCATGCAACGAACTGGCACAGAAGGGAAGGTAAGGACAGACTTTATACAAGGACGTAACGAGACAATGAGACACAGCTGGAGGGGAAACACAGGTGAGCATGATGACCAATCACAGGATAGAAACAGAGGGAGAACGGAACACAAAGGCTTGACAATAATTGCATTTTATTTGTTGAAACTGTTAAGTTTCTTATGAATTGCTCATACAGTGCCGAAAATATGCACGCTAACTGATTAGCATCAGTTAGCTAACTGATTAGCTAACTGATGGTTTAATTTCGCTAAATTTATTTTAGTATAACATTTTTAATTACTTTGAAACCACGTGACATTGCTTACGATTTGGATACCAACTTTTGAAAATGAAATGAAATTACTCTAGGAAGACCGCTTCTTATTATTTGTTTTGAAATTGTCTGTGCTTATACCGTGAAATATACTAATTTATACCAAGTCTATATGCCACCCGTAGATCATGCAATTGCTACTACATAATGTATTCAACTGATATTAATGAAACACATTAACATTTAACAATGTTAAGCAGTCACCAGTGAAAAGTTCAAAGTTATTCTTTAATTACTGTTTTTCTAATTTGTGGTTTGTCAGTTTATACATAAAAATGATATTCATAATCATTTCAGGATTTACCACATTCGGTGATAAAGCTAAAACTGGATGCTTGTCAGGGGGCAACAGCAATCCTGTAAATACATTATACATATATGAAGGTTAAATTTGACATGCAATTTTAAGTTGTGACAATAAGCATTCGCCACAATTGGATGTTGTTCAGAATTGTCATTGCAGACTTCCTTATCAGGGTGATAATGTTGTTTTGCATAATATTAACGGAAGAAATAATGGATTATTTTTTATCTAAAATAATAATAAAAATATATATTCTATCTTATCATTTAGTCACAAGTACAAGTTATACACAGTACAACATTGTGTAATGTATTCTGTGCCTCACCAATACCTGAGGAACAGGCAGCAGGCCCTTTGAAGAACCAGGATGTAGCATTACAGACTGGGATCGAGCCACCAATCCTTCGATAGTGGGTCAACCTTCTGAGCTAACGACGCCACTAATCGGTCATTCAATACGTAATACCTTCGCTATACGTGAAAAAATAATGTACGAACGATGTCTAACAGGAGTCAACAATTTTGTTCATGACAAAAGGTGTATGTCTTAAAGTGGTGTTGAACTCGACGTACAGTGCACTGAAGGACGGGGATGATAAAACTAGACGTCAATCAGGGATAACATGCTAACCACGACAAGCCCGACCCTCTTCCCGAAGGTCCATAGCTAAAAGATGACGGGACACGGGCATTTCCCTGCATTAAAACGTTAGCCATCATTTTCTTAACTTGCGTTAGCAGTAATACTATATATGCTTGTTTAATGCAAACAACATCGGCGCGACGCGTGAGAAATAACGTATTTTTAGCTAGCATGAATGGTGAGCTAACGCCCCCTCCTACATAGTATTTACAGAAACATTAATCTGGTTGTCAATCTTTTCAAAATATCAATGAATGTATATTAAAAAAAAACATACAATTCTTTAAGAATCATAATTGTAGACTTCTTTCCGTATTCTGGTGTCTTTTGGTGGTGAACCCGACGGTCGTCAATCGTCGTCGTTCCCTAAACGAGGTTATGCCGTACAGCCAAACTCGGCAGATAGCGTCGTCATGTGGTCACGTGAAAGGAACATCTCTGGTTTTACGTGAAATTACGACAGTGGATAAGTATTAATTTTGATTTGGTCTGAGGGGACAATAATTTGCTTATTGGAAAACTAAATGAAACAGGTTTGAACTGGAAATCATGTTATTCAATTAGAGAAATGTCAAAATATACTTGGAATTAATGACAGCTGTTTCACATTTCTCAGTGTGCCAGTCTTCTCTCTTCCATTTCCAGCTCCAAAGCGAATTGTCTACAGTCTAGTATCCTCTTTTCAGTCAACAGTTTCAGCTCCCAAACCGTGGCTGCCATCTGGTTACTAGTCAGCAGAGGTATAGCCGACACGATCTGAGCTGTCTGCTGTTTCTTCTGTTCAGTTGGTGTTGGACCTACCAAACCCTGCTCCATATGTCCAGATGACAATCCCAGCCTTCCCACAATCTTCGTCTGCTCTGCGACCCAGCAGCCAGTGCACATTTTCTGGCCCATCACCAGCCTCCACAATGAAGCCACCTTCACTGCTGACTTACAAAAGTTTCTCACTTTCCCACTGACCTTCGTAGTGCTTCCACTTCGCTGCCGTCCTCCAGAAGGGTTAACCTTCACCATCTAGTTCCAGAGCAGTTATACCCTTTACAAGGATCTGCCATCGCAAACAACCTCCTGCTTAGCCTCAGGTGCGGATTTGCCTTTGCAGACCTCTGACCTCAGTTTTCAGACCTCTGGTTGCTGGGCAGGAGGTCAGCAACCAGAGAAGTCCTGTCATTGATGTTTGGACATTTCAATTACTTTTTTTTCCTTTTAACCTTGTGATTATCTGCATTACATTCCAGTACTTTATCTAAGTTAAGCTTTTAAGCTGGGTAAATTACCTTAAAATCTAACACATCTCTCATTAACTCTGAAACCTGAATAATCTTGATCCATTGTCTCCATCGTTATATAGGCGCTTTAATATATATACATATATATATATATATGTTCCAGCCGGGCCGGGCACCAGAGTTCCAGGCGGGGCCTCCATGGCGCTTGGCAATGGTGAAGCTGAAGAGCTGGGCAGCGATGAGGATGAAGAGCTGGGCAGCAGTGTGGATGAAGAGCTGGGCAGCAGTGAGGATGAAGAGCTCTGATGAAGAGCTCGGATGAAGAGCTGGGCAGCGGTGAGGATGAAGCAGCCTTTTGCCACAGGCACACAGACCAAAATGACGAACCTTCACAATAAAGTAATACTAAATAAACACAAAGTCATGACATGTGAAAAGTTTTCCAGATGCAGATGTGTAACAGATGTCCAGGTGCAGATGTTCAATAGTTGTCCAGGTGCAGATGTGCAATAGTGGTCCAGATGCAGATGTCGAGGTAAAAAATTAAATAAAACAAACACGAAAAATAGAAGAATAACAACAAAGAAAAATAATTGTGATTGTTGCAGGAGTTAGGTTTCCATTACTATTTGTAGTTTCTCTCAGCCCTTAAATGTTTGAGTGGTGACTATTTCTACGGCACATATTTGTGATTAAATGTTGTCAAAAACTCATCTCGATATTTCATTAGCTAGACTCACTTTTTTCGCCTTTTGACTATCAACTTTTTTCTTGTTTATTCAATTAACTACAGAGTGTGTGTGCTTATGTGTAGGTGTATGTGTGTGTGCATGTCAGCGAAATGCACGCACACATACACCGAGTGAGTTTAAGAGAGGGTAAGAGAAGGACCCGTGACACTAGAGAGCCTTCTCTGCCTGCCTGGTGATGTAAAAGCCCTGGAAGCTGACCTCCACTGGCAGGCTCCAGGACTTCCACCCTTTACTCTGGCACTCGGGAATGAGGTCTTGATATTTCCTGAGCTAACGTTCATGCGCCTCGTCCATTCTCTCTTCCCAGGCAACAGTAAGTTCAACAAAGGTCACCTACTTGGTGCCTTTAGACCAAAGGAAATTTCAGGTCTATGGCTTGTATGGATTATTTCCTCTGGGATTCTGAGTTGCTTCCTGAAATCTGAACACATCTTCCATTCGCTCGCCGTGCCCAGGATCCCTCAGCTCATTCAATCTGCCACACTCTCTCCAGATTGAATGAAGTAGATGAAATGCAGACCAACTGACAAATATGTTGCCTTCTTCCTGGCCTGTTCCACACCACTTGCCAACCGGGCCAGGATCTGACCCTGACCACTGAATATTTTGTAATCCACCCTAATTCCTAAAAACAATAACACTCTGACCTACTTTAACTCTCTGGAGTCCAACAAATACAGCTGAAAGTCTAATTTTTACAGTTTAACAAACTGTGAACATGACCAAAGTATTATATACAGTAAGTTCCATCTTGATCTGGCCTAGTTAAAAGAGAGCTACCTTAATGGCATTGGCATAAAAAATGCTGACTATAACCTCTACCTACTCACTAAACCATTACTAATTTGTAAAACACCATTTTGGTTTGTCACCTACACTAATGTTCCTCTCATGTGAGGACAAGGCTGTAACTCCGTAAGTAGAGAGGCAGTCCTCCTAATCGGAAGGTCAATTTGGCCCTGGTGCCTTTACAGGGCCACTAATTTCACAATGTTGCACTGTATGATGATATTATAATAAAGAGTTTGTTTATTTATTATCATTTTACAATTCTAGAAGTCTCACAATGATATGGGCATAGAAAATATGTTTTATTTTGCTTCCTTGCAGTTTTTTATGTCACTTGAAATATCATTCACATAAAATAACATAGCAAACAGCATAGCATAGCAAACAGCGCACTGGCATTAAGCACTTTTAATTTAACCACGCCTCAGGAGTAGAATACATAAGAAAATTTAATTTAAGAGTTTAATGGTGCATTAGTGAGGAGCAAGTAGAACAGGCCTTGGGCCGTGTTTTGACTGGGCAACTATTATGAAAACTAATCTGTCACACACTTGAGCGACTAGTTGGCGTTATACATTGTATTGCAATGTTTCCTCAAGGAATTAACTCGGTGCATTAGGTTGTTTTTAATCAGCAGAAACAATTTTGAAAAAATTGATCCAATGACTACACCACACTTTTTCAACTGAAAACAGAGAACATGGCAGACATTCCAATAAACGTTACATATGCAAATAACCTCTCTGCATCTTTTGTGACAGAATTTGCCGTATTTTAGAAATATTACACAGATAAAAAAAGTCAGTCCTAGACATCTTTTTTATGTGGGAGTCAAAGGTCATATCCTGATCAAGATAACTCCCAGGTTCCTCACAAAGGTGCTGGAGGCCAAGGTCATGCCATCCAGAGCAGTAGTATTATCAGATAAATTGTTTCTAAGTTGCTTGGGTCCCGGCACATAACTTAGATTTCAACTTAGATTTCATCTCAAAGACCTGCAACTTTGAATTTAATAATGAAAAGTTGCAGGTCATCCAGGTCTTGATGTCTTTGAGACACGCCTCTAAAGAATATAAGTGATATAAGTGGATAAATGATTAGATTCACCTGGTTCCATTGATAAGTACAATTGTCTGTCATCTGCATAACAGTGAAAGTTTATGGAGTGTTTCCTGATTGCCAAAAGGGAGCATATATCATGTGAATACAATTGGCCCAAGCACAGATCCCTGGGGAACTCCTTGGGTGTCTTTGCTACGCATAGAGGATTAATTTTAAACAAATACAAACTAAGATCTGTGTCTAATGCAGTGTCTTTTATGCCAATTAAGTTTTCAAGTCTGTATTAGAATTTGGTGGTCAATAGTATCAAATGCAGCACTAAGATCCAACAAGACCAGAACAGAGGCCAGTCCTTCATCAGATGCATTTAAAAGGTCATTTGTAACTTCGACCAGAGCCATTTCTGTGCTATGGTGAACTCTAAAACCTGACTGGAAATCCTCAAATGAACTACTGTACGCGGAAAATCATACAACTGTTCGGCTCCCCATTTCTCTAAGTTTTTTGAGAGGAAGGGAAGGTTAGATATCAGCCTATAGTTTACTAAAACCTCTGGATCAAGGTTTGACTCTTAAAGGAGTGGTTTGATTATGGTTATTTCAAAGGATTGTGGTACGTGGACTAAATTTAAATCTATAAATGAAACCTTTTTCAATTCTTCTGTTTTCAGACAAGATATACAGACAGACTGAAATTCTACTGCCAAGCTCGAGCAGTGGTGCAAAAATATATCATTCAACATTGCTACAACATAAAAAAGTTAGACGTATTTACTTCTGTATCCTCAAACAGCAACATCTGTAGAGCAAAAAATGTGCTTGCTCAGCTTTTTTTGAAATTGAGAGTTACAGGGATAAAAAATAATAATATAAAACTTTTGTCTTAGGGTCTAGATGTTAGAGCATACAGAACAGCAATGTAAAGTATATATGATGGTTCTGCATGAACTGTGTTTTATTCAAAAGATAACACAATAAACACATCTATTTCTCTGAAGGAGCATTATTTTCCATTTTCTTTTGTAAATTGTGGTTGCCAGTTAATAAAATCGTATTGATCTTGGTGGGCTTGTTTCACCTGATCCCAAGGACCCTTTTAATGTTTGTACTTTGAATGAATGTTGCTTTGAGTGCACCATCTTAACATCTTACCTGAGGTATACAAACAATCAAAGCATTTTGTTGTGAAAATGAAAACGGACCTTAAAAACCTCAGATTTGTTTGTCGCACTTTTACACATTCAAAGATAATAATAATAATAATAATGATAAATTTAATTTATAATGCACTTTACATTTGGATCAAATCTCAAAGTGCTACAAAGTAAAAGCAGATAAAAAAGATGCATTGAATGACACATTCAATCATGACGGAATCATAAATGGAGCGACGCCTGCGAGCTAGTTCAAGCAGTCAACTCGAGCTGCTATGCTTACTCACATGGCATGCCACATCCTGTCACAAACTCTTATGGGATTTTGCTCGGACCCAAATGTAGATGCAATTCGCAGTAGAGCAGGTGCAAAAATATTTATTCTTAAACAAAAGGGCACAAGGAAAAAACAGGAACAGAAACACTGGAGATAACTCACGACACACTGGGAAAGGCTGGGAGGCGTGACGACACGAGGAACATCATTCAACGAACTGGCACAGAAGGGAAGGTAAGGACAGACTTTATACACGGACGTAACGAGACAATGAGACACAGCTGCGGGGGGAAACACAGGTGAGCATGATGACCAATCACAGGACAGACTCAGAGGGAGAACGGAACACAAAGGCTTGACAGAACCCCCCCCTCAAGGGACGGATACGAGACGTACCAAATGTCCAAATCCAAAGACTTTAACAAAAAGAGGGTGGGAGGAGGGGGTCTGGAGGAGGGTCAAAACAACAAAAAAAAATTCAACAAGCCTGGTCCAGCAACCTTATACTGTCCGGTGGACGACCTGAAGGCAGGGCCGGAACCAGACAGCACCAGAGTGACCACTCTGGTGTACGAGGAGGAGGGTGCTTTGGAAGACCAACCCAGTCACGAGGAGCCCGAGGAGGCGGGCGCCCGTGGAGGCGAAACCCGGTCATGAGGAGGAGGTTGCCCGTGGAGGCGAACCCGGTCACGAGGAGGAGATCGCCAGTGGAGGCAAACCCGGTCACGAGGAGGAGGTCACCAGTGGAGGCGGGCCCGGTCTCGAGGAGGAGGTCGCCCATGGAGGCGAACCCGGTCACGAGGAGGAAGTCGCCAGTGGAGGCGGACCCGGTCACGAGGAGGAAGTCGCCCGTGGAGGCGAACCCGGTAACGAGGAGGAGGAGGTCGCCCGTGGAGGCAAACCCGGTCACGAGGAGGAGGAGGTCGCCAGTGGAGGCGAACCAGGTCACGAGGAGGAGGTCACTCGTTGAGGCGAACCAGGTCACGAGGAGGAGGTAGCCCATGGAGGTGAACCAGGTCACGAGGAGGAGGTCGTCTGTGGTGGCGAACCAGGTCACGAAGCCGCCGGCAGTGAAAGTGGAAAGAGCCTTCAGGAGGCCGAGCCGGAGGACGGCGGCCAAGATGGCGAAGGAGATGCTTCTCCGGGGGCCTGCGGCGAGGTGCATCTAGGAGCCGACGACGAGGACAAAATCTCTCTGGGCTCTCTGGCTGACAGTGGGTGGAGACCAACCAGAAACCAGAGGCAGTGAAGGGCTCTGAGTCCGGGTCTGGGGAACCGTGGAGCATGGAGCTAGAGTCTGGGTCAGCATCTGGGACAGGAGCACTGGAGCGCAAAGTCAGTGAGGACGTCACTGAGGGAGTCGGGAGAGAAGTCGCGGGAGGAGTCACTGGGAGAGGAGTCGCGGGAGGAGTCACTGGGAGAGGAGTCGCGAGAGGAGTCACTGGGAGAGGAGTTGGGAAGAAGAGTCACGGGGAGAGGAGTCGGGAGAAGAGTCGGGATAGGAGACACGGGAGGAGTCACGGGAGGAGTCGGGAGAGGAGTCACTGGAGGAGCCGGGAGAGGCATTTCTGGAGGAGCCGGGAGAGGAAACGAGGGAAGAGCCAGGAGAGGAATCGAGGGAGGAGCGGGGAGAGGAATCACTGGAGCGCTAGGAACGGGAGTCTTGGTAGACTTGCTCAGAGACTTGGGCTGGGGATTTTCGGGGATTTTCGTAAAAGCATAAAGTTTTTGTCAGCCATATTTGGGAAGCCGCAGTGGTCAAACGTCTCTTCTACCTGAAAAACCTAAAAGCATGTAACTTAACCTAGTCATTTTCACCATCATTGGTTTGTTGTCCGTTCAATAAAGTTCATTGTTTTTTTTTAAACCGCCTTGTTGCAAAAGAGACCGTGTTTACCGTGGATAGAAGTAGTTTTCTTCATCAATCTTTTATTTTGGTACTACCAAAATCAGTGTAAATTTGCTTTTTTTCTAATCTTTTAGGTCAAATGTTTATATTTAGATTAAATAAATAGATTAAACATTTAAATTTATCATTTAGATTCAACATTTAAATATAACATGGAGATTTAGATTTTACATTTACGAGTTAGATGATGAAAAATGTTCCTGTTAAAATCAACATCTACTACTTTTACAAACAGCGCCTGCTACAATAACATATTTTAAATACACGGTTAAAGGAAACTAATTATCTATAATTTATTTTTTTGACTGTTATTTTAAAATCTAAGACAAATATATTTACTCTTGGCTTGTACTTCATGTGTACCTCATAATATCATCATAATACATGATCTTATGATGATATTATTTAATTTGGGTAATTGTTGGATGAAAAGTTCATGAATAGTAGTGATGCACAAATAAATTCAAGAAATGTAATCACTTTATTTATCTTGTGTAAGATGTGCTAATCACATGCTATTTTGTCAAAACACTACAAAGAGCTTTAAATAAGCTTAAAAAAATATATAATTATTGGATATTTCTGTCAGCATCACATAGATATGTGCATTTTCAAAAGACTTTCAGTACATTGTACATTAAATTGTAAAGCTTCTATTTTTACGGGTCTGCCCCTGCGCTCCCATCTGATAGATTAGCTCTGATGTTGATGTGGCTACATACCCTGTGCAGCCTACTTCCACTGGTCTGACCTTTTCTTCCTGGCCATGCAGCTGTATATCGGCTGCAAGCTCAATGTTCCTCAGTTTCCTGCTCATTGGCCTCATCTACCACATCCTGCCTGGGCACAATGAGCACAGTGATGTAAACAAGATGGAGTGACATCGACATGAGGCTTTTCCTGCAGCCCACCTCAATGTGTTTTAATGTTGCAGGAGGCAAAGACAGCAGATGGAGTCCTCACTGTACCATTGTCTGTGATTATTTGTAGATTGAATGACATTATAGGACCCTAGATGATGAGATAGCATCCACTTTGCAAAACTCTGTATATGTCTATATTGTTTTCCTCACACTTCCCACATTATCCATTGTCCTTGTCTTGTCTGAGCAATGACCTTTGCACACTTTAGTGCCACCTCCAATATCTATTTCACCACAAATGTGTGTCTATAGGGCAGACTACCTTGTCCCAGATCAGTGTACTGGTTCCAAGATCAAGACACCCTTACCGCACTGACCGATGCAGGAGTCTTAGTCAGAGAGTTTCTCCATGATCATAGAGATGCTCCCACACATTGGGAAGCTTCAATGATTAGACTCATAGCAATGGTGAAGGCTTTAGTGTGGAGAGTTAGCTTGCCAAAACAAAAACTGGGTTCCCAATTCAATCCCATGATATAGGTTTCTGTTGCCAAGCATACCCTGGAAGTGAGCCTTGTCAAGGATAGTGATGGCCACTGGACTCTAAAGGAGATCCAGATCACCAAGAATGGATGGAACTGTAAAAGGCTGCCATCATCTGTTGTAGTGTTACTCCAATTGTTTCTTAAGAGGTATAATCCCAAACTGTGTGTCACCAAACTGAAGGTGAGTTACCCTCAATGTATGGCTGGCAAGTCTGGTAGAATTATGGAATATGGTGACCCCTTTTCCTTTGGGATCAGGATTGGTATCCCTGACATGTAACATACCCTCCTCCTCCTCTACCTTCAAACTGTTGTGTTCTTTGACGATCTGGTGATGATGGTGGTCTAATAAATATTTCTTTCCACATTTTAGGAGGCAAAAATATTATTTTAGTTTTCACCTGGACCTGAGTACTTAATTACATTCCCCTTCATGTACCAACACGTTGCGGTAATTACAATGAACGTCCTTGAAATATTAAAGTTTTGGCTGTTAGATGTAATAATTTAAGTTAAATTTAAGAATAAATGTCCTCCAATAATTTTGATTGGACCACCCAAAATTGCTGCACCTGATTGTGGTTCATAAAGTGTTAATGAATAAATGAAATTTACGCCTCTAAGGAACTGGGTGAAAACAAGAATCGGATAGTACAGAAAAACAACAATAGTTTATTTTAACCGTATTTTGTGTATGAACTACAAACTCTGGTCTCTATAATCATCACCAAAGCTTTTAAAGGTCATGAAAGAATGCTTACATGATAACCAATCTCTTATTCCTTCACATTAGGTTTCTGTTTTTCACTTCAAGAACAGATTATTGGCACATGTAAAATCAAAATCAAAATAAAAATATTTTCATTTATTTTATTTTAAAAACATTATATATAAATCTACCACTATAACAGCATTCAATCTCATAAAAAAAGAAAAGCATGAGTAAAAACGAATGATTAAAAAATATTTAGATATCTTACATACATGAGACAGCTCGACTAAAATGCAACAAATTTACGATTTAAGTTTTCAGACAATTTACCTCCAAATAAAGGCAGAAATGAGAGGTTGATTACACTCTTTGACAATGAACTGAGTAGAATTATGATTTACATCCCACCACTAGGAACTCAAACACGGATTAAATAACACAAACCATCAAATCATTCTATGGTTTACAAATGTGCCAAACTCCACATAGGTGTAAATCCAAGATAATTAATGTAATATGACAAGAAAAAAAAAGGGCTGATATGTAGTTATCAACTATCTCATTATGTGTAAAATTAAAAGTACACTGTTTTATATTTATTTATTGAATAAATCTTTAAAATAATCTTGATTATCGAATTATCTTGTCTTCATCCTGAGTGGATAATTAAACTGCAATTGACCCTTAATAATAATGAACCTTCAATTAATTATTTCCCCTGAAGTCTCCATGATACCTTACAAGGAACCAATTTGTGTAACAGCATGTACACAGCATGTGTAAGATGATGCTGTTTTAGACAGGATCAATATTAATTAACCAATAAATATCAAATTATTAGATAAACTATGGGATTTAGTTTACTACAGAGCATTTATTTAATATATGACAGACACATTTTTTGAACATTTATAATCTGTGCATCTATTGAATTACATATCAGAGGAGAAACCCAGGCATTGGTACTCTTATTTGAATAGGTCTTTAAATCGGTGTCTCTCTGTTTAATTTAATTCTCTATTAATATCCTAGTCACAAGATACTAAGGAAAACTGCTACTATGTCTCATTTTTCTCTCTACTTGAAAAATGTTGCAGCTATGCAAAGAAACCATTTTTTCTTTCAGTAATATATTCATTGAGTTGAAAGTATTAAACTCCATGTAGGCTTAAAGGTGTCTGTTTATAGTCAGTTTTGTGCAGGATCACGTTTAAAGATCATGTTCATGCATAACACATACTTGAAGACGTCTTATCAACCTCTCGGTTCAATATATTCAAAAGGAAGATTTATGCGAAATGTCCTGCCTGATCTGAAAAAAAAAGTCAAGGCATCCCATAGTTTAGGGATTATTGTTCTGTGTGTCAAGTTTGCGTTAAATACAAAAATGCTACCCTTGGCTGTTGTACTACTTAAACTAAGATGTACTTCGATATGTTCAGAGAAATTCATAACGAAAGGGCAAGCTAAAAGCATGTTCCGCAAAATATACTCAAACTCATAAGTTTAAATTTATTACTCTTTCATCAGATATTGAAATATTCTGAAATAAATTCAGCCCTGATGTGGAGAGCAGATATGTTGGTAGGGCAACATAATTAATTTGAGAAGTTAATTTATTCCTGCTTCAGAACCACCCTTACCAGTTGAACCCACTGTAACCACATGGAATACAAGCTAATCAAATATTTTGGTCTTTGTAAAGGATAAATGATATACTTTTCACAGACACCTTTCAAGCCTACAGAAGGTGTTTGTGAGAAACACACCATACATTTAATTGTTTTGTAGTGGAGTACTACCGACAGCTTTAAGGATAGTGGTATGCATGGTGAGGGAACGGAGAGCGCATACCATTATCAGAACAAGTACTTTTTATGATGGGGACACCTCTATAAGATCAATTTACTTATTGATATTATGCAAACATAGAGCTGAATTTAGTGTGACAGTGGACTGAGATTGTTATGCATTTCACTGTTCTGGGAACCAAGTGTTTTATCTGACAAACATCTGCCTCACCTCTGCGTTTATGGTACTTGGGGACTTTGAAATGGTTTTTAGCTTATTGGGTCCCTCTAAGGCCATGGGCACATCAATTAAAATGGAAATTGTGTTGTCACTAAGGGAGAGGCAGATGCAACCCAAACATATGGTTAATGCCTGATTCCTCAAAATTACCCCCAAAGCCTATCGCAGTAAAAGCCCTGAAGCTCAGGGCCATATTCAGAGGCTGGCATACGCAGGGTGTCAATGTGGAGCAGCCAGGCACTATCCATGTTGAAAAGTGGCACACAGATGACAGCCAATGTGCTCAGACAGCTGCATAAAGGGCTCATGTGCATTCCTCAGTTCATCGCTTTGCTTCTTTCTCTCTCCTGCAGTGCTGCAGATGAAGTAAGGTTTGACAGCATGAAAAGGGTGTCTTCAAAGCACAAAGAACTGTAGGGTAAAGGTGAGGCAACGATACACTGGAAACATTTGAAGGGGGTGGACCAATGCCTGAATAAAAGATCAGTTGAATTTTTTTTTTTTAAAAGACTTCAGATCTTTATGTTTTTCCTCTTTTTCAATCACAATAAGATAATGACTTTAAAACATCCTTTAATACTCCTGTAATACAACCCTTAAAGCAGTCAATGGAGAGTTTGCTAAAACAATTATGAAATATCAAAAAAATAATAATTTAGGGATGAAAATATTATTTTGCACATACTGTTTATAAGAAACAAGACAAATGAAATTCTAATTCCTAGTTAATACAATTTAAAATATATTTTGAATAGTATGCCTGAACTTTGACAAAAGCAGAGTGCAGGACGTGTTCTCTTAACATCCTGAGCCTTTTGATGACAAATAATGGCAAATATATGTGTGAGACAGATATAATTAAATAGTGAATTATGGGCACAGCTCATAAACAGCAGATCTGTCACTCCAAAATAATAGAACAAATTCTCTCACTTAGAGATGGTCAAAATGATGGTGACATAAAGTTTCAAAATTTAGTCAATCAGACAATCACTGATATGTTCCATATTCCTTTGACATATGAGGAAAAGGAGGTGATTATGTCTCTGAGCCCAAGTTTACCAAAAGTGAATAATAATTGCTTGAGGAGTTTTCCCTCAACAGTCGTCTTCAAACAGAGTTTGAATGCATATTAGTAGATCAATCACATGAAATGAGAGAAAGCAAATAGAATGACTTAAGAGCTGAAAAAATAGTTGCAGAATCATTTCTCTTCGTTAACCACAATACCTTTTTCTTAAATAAATAACTTCTGTTTTGTAAAGACACTTTTTGAAACAGTAGACATACCCTAATTTCCAATGCCTTTGAATAAACATAACCAGTCTGTAATTTGACCAATTATCTTACCATGTTTGTAGACCTTCATATTTGCACCACAGTCCTGACAACCTGTCCGTAAAGTCCTGTCAGTGGTATCTTCATGTTATTCCATCAGTTTTATATAGTCTTATTTTGGGAAAGAAAGTGTTATATCTGAGTCTCTTGTACATTGTCTTTTGAGCTGGCCCGGATTAACAAAGGTTCATGTGCTGAGCTGTGTATGGAGTTGATGGTGGAGGCATGGTTGTATGCAGTCTTATAGGTGTTGTAGTGGTTGAGGTGCTCATGCTCAAGAGGAGGAAGAGTCAGATGGCCCTCCATGCCGGGCCCTCCTGTTACACAGTCCTCGTCCACGTTGATGATCTCAATGGTGCGTGTTGGTGCATGGTGGTTTTGCTGGTGGTGCTGTTTGCGCATCTTGTAGAAGATGATCAACATGACAGCTGCCATGAGTGTGATTGCAACAAAGCAGCCGATGATGATCTTGGTCGTCTTCATGACCTCATCTAAGCCATTCAATGACCCCTCTCCACCCAGCTCTGTGACAGGAATAGGGTAAGTCTTCTCTGTGGCGCGGGTGCTGAGTGGGATTCGAACTGTTGTGGTTGTTGTAGAGGTGAGCGAAACAGACTCCCATGTTCCAGCATAGGGGGTGGGGCCCACTTTCTGCTGCACAGTATTGGTGAAGCCTTCATTGTGGGGTGTTTCTATGGTCTCCACTGTCACTGTGGTGAAGTAGCTGAAGCTGCTATTCTCCGTAGAGGACACGTTGAGTGTGGCAGATGCTGTTGTGTTACCTGCAGAATTACTGACCATACATGTATATGTGCCTGTGTCCTGCAAGGTAACATTGGTAAAGTTCAGTGTGCCATCATTCAGCACAGAGATTCTGACTTTGTACGCACCGTGTGTCATGGTAGATCCATTGGGTGTAATCCAGCTTACAGAGGTCAAGGAGCTGGCTCTGCATTTCAACTCTGCAGCACTTCCCTCTGTCACATTTAGATCTGCAGGAGGCTCCACAATAACCGGCGCATAACAGTGAAAGTAGTTCTGGTCCAGCTCGCCAATATATCGTCCCTTATGTTGGGATGGAGAACTGCAGCGAGCGCAGCAGCTGGTGTTTGCCGGTACCATCTCCTTCAGCCACCAACTTAACCATAGGATGTCACAGTTACAATTCCAGGGGTTGTGATGTAAGTGCACCCTCTCTAAGTGATGTAAAGGTGTGAAAAGATCATGAGGCAAGAGTGTTAGGTTGTTGTGGGCTAGATTAAGCTCAACTAGTGACTGCAGGTCGTCAAAAGAGTTCCTTTCTATGGTTTGGATCTGGGCATGCATCATCCACAGCTTCTGCAGGTGGATGAGACCTTTAAAAGAGCCAGGTTGGATGACAGATAGCTGGTTCCCTGACATCTCTAGTTCATCCAGCTTCACCAGGGGAATGAGGTTGGGAATTTCCTTAAGATTGCACATTCCCAGATTTAAATAGCGCAGATTGCTCAGCCCTTGAAAAGCCCCTTCAGATATGTAGGAGAGCCTTTTAAGCTCCCCAAGGTCCAACCGTCGTAATGAGGGGACCCTGTTAAAGGCATAGGAAGGAATACTCTCTATGGGATTGTTCCTCAGCCAAAGCTCTTTTAGCTTAGACAGGTACTCAAATGCTCCATTTGGGATAGTGGTGAGACGATTATCAAAAAGCTCCAAGGTATTGAGACTGGCCAGTCCATTGAAGGCCCCAAGCTCGATTTTGCGTATGTGGTTTTTGCTTAGCTGCAGGATCTCCAGATGTCTTAGGTGCTTGAAACTGTCCACCTTTATTACCTGAATGAGATTCTCCTGCAGATTCAGGTAGCGTGTGTTGGTAGAAATGCCATCAGGGACATCTCTTAGGCCTCGCCGTGTGCAGATGACTTTGCTGAACTGGTTACTGCAGGAACAAACAGAGGGACACGTCTGAGCACGTACCAGACCTGCCACCACCAACAGCTGGAGGGCCAGAAGCAGCACAACCAAAGGGTCGGACAATGCCCGGTTCCACCTAGGACCTCGCATCATATGCTGCTGCTGAGAGGAGGTCATCTTGTTTAACATTCATACTTCATTGACTGGTCTTCCTCTCACTGGAAAGAGGATTTCGGTTCACTGGGATGAAATGAAATACAGAAAAGAGAAAAGACCCATTAGATAATTGAGATTGAAGGTGTATTCCATTTGAGATAATCACATATGACATAACTTCAACTAAAACAATACAAATATTTTTTCTGGGTGAAGCGTCTCTCAATCTTTTCCACTTAAATTTGGAATCACACTGATTCCACAGACTTTTGTGCTGCATCGTTGCAGGAGAGAAGCACTTAAGACTGCTGTGTTGAGTGATTTATATTTGTGAGTGGGGGACATAAATAATAAGGGAGCTTGCCATCCAGAAGTCCTTTACTTGAGTCGAGATAACTTGAAACATCTGATCACAACTCACACTTCCTCAAAGGCATGTATTTGCCTGGGATGTCAAACAAGGACGCCAACAAGCGAGTGCTGATTTATTACACTAGAGGAAAATTGTGAAAATACCAACAATATAGTCTTTGGTTAAAATTTGCAATGGCAGCTATTAACTCTAACTGAATGGCACATTCTAATTTTATTGATTTTGTGTATGCTATCTTCCTACTTTCAATTCAACCAATATTCCCAAAAGCTGTTTGCTTTTCGGATAAACATAGTATGACTGGAGAGGCGCCATTCATAAAGGGTTAATACAAAATCAAAAATAAATGAAACAAAAATAAATAATAATAGTAATAATAATAATAATAATGATAATAGTAATAATAATTGATAGTAACTAAATACACCAACTACAACAAAGACTTTATCCTGAAAGACTTTATCCATGAAAAAGCATTAAAAAAAATGTAAACACAATTATGTTTTCTAGTGTTTAATAGTGCCCTATAAGCATATTACTGTATGTGTGAGTCAAGAACACAAATACATTGCATAATACAATTTGAAAATTGCATTTTTGAACAAAATGAGTGTTGTAAATTGAGCAGAAAATTCCTGTCAGTGCTCGTACTAATACTGGAATATGAGACGTACAAGAACATTGGGCGGGTGAATAGAAGAGATATAAGACCATTACAATAGCTTACCTACCAATAAACAATTGATAGATAAACACAGAAATCAGTCCCCACTTTTGGGGTTTGTGACCCTATTAACATAACTGCTGTGTTATGACGAGAATATAATAAATTGTTGTGTGGGATTAGGATATGTTTTGAATTCATAGAGTATGTTCAACACACAGCCTAATCTGCTACAGTAAGCTTTTCATTTAAGAATGAGGTGACTGTTACTGTAACTACTGATTAACTGGTTGATGATGGACTCATCAAAAACTCTTCCTTATGATATATTTTAGGAAAATAAGGTTTCTGCTAGCATGCATGTTCTACTGACCATGTCCGAGGTGAATTCTATTCAAAGTGAGCATTTTCGGGAGAAAGTATGACACAGCACTTATATGCAATGCTTGAAGTTAAAAATGTAATCAATAATATGACCAACTGAGCATATGCTGCAGTTTGCTTTATGTAAATAATTCAAATTCAAATTTAAAGCTGATCTGAAAACATTTGTTGTCACAGCAAAAAAGGTGAACGTGTAATGTATTTAGATGTGCAGCATTACAAGAGATCATTAAAAAGAATATTGCATTCTCAAACTTATGTTTTGACATATTATGAACTGTGCTAGAGTGTACCGACCCGAGTTTGATTAGATACTCTACCACTTACTGTTTAGCAGCATAGGGCGCAGAAAATCATACAATCTTACATCAGTCATATCAAAAAGTGACATTTTTTGATCCATGGACATTATACTAACCAGGACAAGTTTGAGTTAAATAGCAGATTCTCCAGTACGTGAATATATATAAGCACCCTGAACCGCATAATCAGCAACGGATAATGAATGAATGAATGGGTTTACTGATCACTAACACTGAGGACATTTTCGAGGATGGCCTAGAGCACCACATTTTCCAACTTAAATACCAGAAAACAGTTTCCTGAGAATATCAGTATGTTTTGGCAGGTAAAAATGTCTGTCATCAGCATAACATGTATTATGTGTAAGTATGACAGTGATGTTACCAGATATGACAATGTTAATATAGACAGATATAGCTTAGATTCTAACTGGCCACTTTAAATTACAGAATAATTATGTGTTAAGGACATAAAACTATTAGGAACTGTCATTGATCTTTTAATGACATTTTTATTTTTGTCATTAACGGTTTCACTCGTGCGTAATAGACTTAACACCACAACTCCAAATATCAATGACCTAGTGTTGGTTTGTCTTTACATCGACCAAAAAATTCCGAATGAGTATGTGTTTGTTGACGATACATTTTTTTTATTATAGACTAACAGTGTAGCTGAATTACTTCTATAGAGCAATTACCGGGCAAGCATCAACCAGTTCTTCTATTCTTCTTCCATCCACCCTCAGAGCACTCAAAGGTAAACAAATCAGTCATAGGAACAAGGGACTCATCTTTTACATAATATAAATAATCAATTCTAATGCAGAATAAATGCCTCAACTGTTCCCTTTCATCCATAGAGCCTCCGAACATGACCGTACTTCTGTTGCATCTAACAACAAAACAGATACATTTTGATTTTAACTGAGCAAAAAGGTGATCACTATTGGTTTATTGTAAAATAAGTAATTTCTATTTTTAGTAGTTATTATTCAGGTTTCTGATTTTGTTAATGGGGGCAACAACATTTTTTCACAAAGAATAATTTATATAAAACCAACAAACAATCATTCTTTTAGATGCCTCAGTGTGCAACTAGATTCCACTAGCTGATTTCCAAGTCCAAATCATGAGGTCTGTAATGCTTGAGACTGTATTGTATTTTTACATTATGAATCAGCCAGAAAACTAAGCATGAATAGTGTAGCAGGGCTTCAGAGAATTCTTATAGGGTTATAGTCCCCTAAAATGGGTCTGGTGATGCTGTTATTTGACAGAAAGTAGAGCGGGTGGTTTTCTTCTGCCTCTACCTGCAAGGCGAACTGAACATTCCTATCTTCATTCTCTAACGATGCAATTCTTGGTGAAAGGAAAGTGATGGGGGACTGACCTGAGGTTCTCCCCATTCTCATGTGTCAGTTGATTAATTGCTGATCAGTGAAGATAATAATAAGACATTTCTATACAATGCATAGCATGAGGGAAAGATAATAAGGGATTTAAAAGAAAGTGATACGCAAGAAAGAGGAAGGTCAGCATGTGTGACAGAGAGGAAGAGAGGGAGATAGAGAGGAAGCGCGAGAGAAGATATAAATCAAAAAAGGTCTTCTTGATAGTGACGTGGTTTGATAATGGCAGCAGTTTTACACCTGGTCCAGAGATTAACCAGAATGTTTTTAAGAGGAGGCATACCAACAACATGCATACCAAGAATTCTCACTTCAGTCATGCAGCCAAGGCATGACATGACTTTTAATCGGCTTTGAGGGTCTTTTTTCAGAATTACAGTTTTTTCAGAAGTACAAATAATTGGGCACTTATATACTGCCTCAAGTCTAGTTTTCTTGTAACTCAAGTATTATGTTTTCCTGTCACCTTTTTGAAATTTTTTTTTTTAACTTAGATAAGGCTAAGAGAAGTAATCTGTTTTGCTGGTTTTCTTAAGTCATAATACGATTTTAAAGTTGTGATCATGTGTGAGTCACAAAATAGCTATGCACTCCTTTCCTATATATATTTATATGAGAGTAAAGTATACCTCAGAGTTTTTAACTTGTAGACCGTTGTTGGACAGTAACAATGTATTTTTACTCAATTACTGACTTGATGCTTTACTTGATCATTTCCATTCTATGCTACTTTATACTTAACTACATCTCAGAGGAAAATATTGCACATTTGACTCAACTTAATTATTCTGACAGCTGTAGTATTATCTTACAGATTATAACTTTTCATACGATTTATGTCTCTTCAAATGTGTTGGAATTTGAAACAAACTGTTATCCAAAAGTGTTTCCATGAAGCTGAAAACAAGCTAATCTTATGAAATGTTGACATGTTATAGATAAGTGGTTCTCACAGGACATCCTGCCATAAACAGGCTAAGATGATCTTATGGACTAAACTACTTGATGGCTGGTAGTTAAATTACCTCAACCTTTATCATCGAGAGTGGTAAAATAGGCTTACACATTGATACAGAAGTAATATTACAAATCCTGAAATATCATGAATAATATTGAGAAGGACCAGTTTACTGCACAAAGAGTATTTTCACTGCAGATACTTCACAATTTATTTAACTGATATTACTCAAATACTTATATTTCAGTAAGATTGTGATTGCTGGTTTTTACTTCGAGTGAAGTATTTTAAGTGTGGTATTAGTTACTAAAGTAGAGTATCTGAATACTTCATACATCACTGCTTGCAGAATATATTCGACTACTTGTAATGAGTATTGTAGAGCTATAAAAATTATTTAGAGTTAGTAAAATTTGTTAGTCCCTACAAACATTTTATCTTTTTTTCTGTTTTATACTTTTAAGTTGGAAAAATAACCCAGCTTGAGCTCAGCAGTAAAATAAAAAATAATACTTTTTGAGCTAAGATTCATCCAACTCAAAATATTATTATTATTATTTTATTTTTTTCGTATCCATGTACACCACATGTCTTAAAGGCCCTTTATTTACCTTTGTAAGTAAAATATTTAGTGCTGTATGTGAACAAACAATGTCATGGTGTGGATTTGCTTGACTGTTCTTTTCTTTCCCACAGCTTAAGATGCAACTCGATGTTCTGAGGCAACAGATGATGAAGTGTTCAGGAATGCTGACAGGAAAAACAACAACTCAAGATGGTCATGCTGCATGTCACTGTCGTTTGTTTTAGGCAGCCGAGTGTAACAGACAAGGCGAGTACTTTGAATTGGTGCTAACTAACCAAGTGAGACAGACTGACAGTTCCTCCTCAGCTGGCAGACTGACATCCCTCCACTCACGTGTCCAGCACATCCGTAACAAGATGGTAAAATGACTTCAAAAAAACAGATTTAACCAATAATTTACTGGATGAAAATGTATTAGGAAGTTGTCATACAGATGAAGAAGACCCTGTTAAATTTTAATCTTTATAAATGAGTGGCTTTTAAGTGACAAACTCTCTCACAATGTCAGAGTTTTTACTACATGATTATAACAATATGTAATGATATTTTCACTATATTTTAAAGATAATAATATTTCAATTTTTTTTTTTTCACAAAGTTCACTATAATTATATTTTCAGAAGATTTTCCAGTCAAAATCAACATAGGCTGATTTGTGTTTTGACTCTATCTGTAATTTAAACACGTAAAATGGTGTGTTACCACTACTGATCAAAAAGGACAATTGCACCAAAATTAATAGTGAAAAGGCAGCAAGGTGAAATGACAAAATCAACACCACCTAAGGGCGACAGGGTGGCACAGTAGTTAGCGATGCTGCCTCACAGCAATGTACCGAATGTACCGGGTTCAAATTCACATCTGCCAGCCTTTCTGTGAAGAATTTGCATTGTTTCCCTTTGTCTGCATGGGTTCTCTCCAAGAACTCCAGCTTCCTCTCACAATCCAAAAACATGCAACATAGGTGAATTAGTAACACTAAAATTGCCTGTGAGAGCAGTTGTATGTCTCTATGTGATGAATTGGCAACTTGTCCAGGGTGTACCCTGCCTCTCACCTGATGTCAGCTGGGAAAGGATCCAGCACCCCCACCCCCAGAAGTTAATTTTCTGCAGTTCCTGTCTTAAAACCATCACATGAATCCACCCAGAACAGTGTTTATATTTTTATTGTATTTGTAAGGTTCTAGGCCTCAGATACCAAGAAGACCAGCTGCTGTTAACAGAAATGTTTCCCCATATCATTGCTATCCACATCCAGTCCTAATTACAAATGTTTACAGCACAGGAGGAAGTAAAGCTATCAGTAAATCAATACAGATAATTATTCCGTCTCAGGCTTCCTTGGTATGATTTACAAACACATATTCAATACAATTACAACGTAATAGTTTTCTTCGGGTTTTTAACTCATCTGAACATCAAAAAACAACTTTATAAATAATAGTACCTCAGCCTGCAGTGAAAGCAGGACTTACATTAAAAGGACATACTTTTAAGACTAATTTATGGATCATGTTGGTTTTATTATTTTACTGCGGTTTAGATATAGAAAGGAAATGTCACCAGCAGAGAAAACTCAACCATGCATCAGAGCAGGCATACATTTTCAAATACATGATTCGGCCTATGTTGTTGTCACCTACAGTAAAGCTATGTCCCCTAAAAGTTCCCAATCCCTTGTGTTGTACAGTATACCTATCTATCTATCTATCTATCTATCTATCTATCTATCTATCTATCTATACTATACTTTTTTTAAACCTGTCCTGTCCAGCTGTCTCGGCATGCAGAATGCCAGACAAATGTTAGTCTGCAAAACAGGAGTCTGTCATAGTCCTACAGTTGTGTGAACTGCATTTTATTAATTTATTTTAATGTGTGATTAGTTGATGAAGCAGCCAGACCATAAAGAGGGATCGGGGGGATTGGAGAAAGAAAGTAAGAAAGGGAGAAACACAAAGGGGGTCGGGGGAACAAGGAACAATACAGTGGAGCAAACATCTTACAAGAAAAGCAACAAAAACAGCAGCTATTTATACATAAATATGTATACTTATGCATACATGTTATTCAAACACACAAATACATACAAAAACCCCTATCAACTTTACACTCATTCCTATATCATTTTTTATTCACCTTATTCCAACGTGTGTCTTATCCAGAAGCCCCAGGATCACACCCCCGAGGAAGCGTGACGACACCCACCCCCAGGCCCACCGGAGCCACCCGACCAAGGAGCCGCAGGTCTCCTGCACCCAAGAAGCAGACCAACCCGACACAGGCCCGTAGCCCCATCCCCGGCAACAATATGCTACCCACCGTGACCCCTCAACAATTCCCAGGTATTCCCCGGTAGTCATCCCCCCTAGCCCAGATACAACGCGTTCTCCGGCGACCAGGGAACGGAGCCATAGGCCCACCCGCACCCAGGAGGTAGCCCAGCCCCGACCAGGCCTAGGGCCACCCCCACACCAGCCCCCCCAAGAACGAGGGAGCACCCACCATGACCCCCGCCTCCAACCACAGAGGGAACCGAGCAGCGCAGCCATGACCAACCCCTATTGTTTATGTGATAGACTTAATTATTGGGACCCAGTCAGTGGAATTCAGTCAGTTGATTTTTGGACACAGCAGACACTCTCTCTAAGAGCTGTGGTCAGACAGGAGATTGCTAAAATGGGTTATACTTAACTTCTTTCTGGATTTCCAGTTCATGAGGATAGTTTTCTTGGCGATGCTTAGGGCAGTGAGAAGCATGTTTGCTTCGTTCATCACCATATCAATATTAATGATGTCCAGGTACTTGAATATATATAAAGACCACATCAGCGGTAACGGATAATGAATGACATTTTCGAAGATGGCCTAGGGCACCACATTTACCAACTTAAATACAAGGACACAGTTGACAGTGACAATGCTAATATAGATATGCCTGGATTCTAACCGACCACTTTAAATTCCAGAATAATTATGCGTTAAGGACATAAAACTATTTGGAATGACTCGAGGAGATCTATCTTAAAAAAATTAATATATATATAAATATATAAGATAGATCTCCTTGTGTCAATTCATATGTTACAAATTTGTACTAAATCGGACCAATGGTTAAGAAGTAATGTCCGAAAAGCAATGTCGTTTTGTGAAAAAAATTTATAAAAGCACCTCATAGTGATATGATATATACAAGATAGATCACCTTAAGTTGATTCATATGGACTGAATAGGACCGGCAATCGAGAAATTATGACTCGAAAACTTAAACCCCCCTAATGTGGGACATATACAACCCACCTTCCCTACCCAAATTAAATCGAGTTATTTCCCTCCCACTAAGATCTACTGGAGTGTATTAAAAAAACTCCTTATAACAGTGTTTTTCATGTAAAAAAAAGAAGCTCCCCAAGTAGATTGAAATCAGTTTCACCGATATGTTACGTATTTATACCGACTCCTGCTAATATTTTGAATATTATGCCTTCATCTGAGCAAGGGGAAGATATGGTGGAGATCAAATATTTTATAACAGGTGCTATACAATTGGCCAATTGATGTCACAAGGTGAGGATAAAATGATAAAATGATAAAATGATAAAATGATAAAATGATAAAAGGATAAAAAGTAAATGGAGATGGGGCAATAGATGAACACGAAGTGCAATGCAATAGACGTATAGCAATAGGAAGAGCTATGTGATTGGTTGAAGTAGGTGTGTCCTGAAGCCACCAAGACCCCAGGCATGTAGATCTGGCCAATATTCATAATGTATGTTTCAATAACTCTGAAGTCTGTTCAGAGAAAACATTTGAAGGGAAAGTCCAGCTGAATGATTCCATAATATACCCGACTTTTAGGGATATTATTTTCTCTCTTTTGACAGTAATTGTTTAGATTCATTGGAATTTTAAGTTCACCTAATGCATTTGAAGACAAACTATAGGAGGCACCTATTAGGCCATTACTCAGTAAATACGCGTATTTGCTATTTTTCTTACTTTGGACTTTTCAACCTTTATAATGTTATGCGATACTCTGCACTTATGATATTCTCTATGTAACAATTAGTATCATAACCATGACACATTCCTCACACGGTAGGAACAGCAGAATAGCAGAATAAGCCTCCTTCCTCGAGGAATATGTGAACTGTCCGATTACTTGTATAAAGAGTATAAACCAGACCTTGTCTGAAAATGTACCGTATTGTCACGATGGTTTTAACAACGCACTGAGGATACACACTGCAGTTACAGAAAAAGTTGAATAGATAGATGGGTGGTCAAGTCAAAGTTTCAGTATCTTCTCTACAGGTTGATGTGTCACCTGAGTATGATGAGGACGGTCTGTCATTACAGCCGGGTATTACACTAGCTATTTAGGTGCAAACCAGTTCCACACACAGAGCAATTGGCCTCCCCCTCAGTCAGAAGATGACCCCCAGAGAGACATTTTCCTGATGAATGAGCCGCAGTAATTCCAATTGGCCTCTTCAGACAGATATGCCGAACAGGAGCTTGTTTATTGCTCCTGGCCTTGACAATACATGCAAGGAAATATGTGGGAATGTGTGCGTGCGAGCTAGTGCACACATTCAAGCTCATGCATGACTCATATAAACAATGGCTTACCTACACATTAAGATATATACAAATATATCCATGCAGGATGACCGGTGACAGACGGAAAAAAAATATAAAACATGGTGATGAATATGATTTGTGACTTTTCTAAAAAAAACTCACAAATCAAACACTGTGAGGAAAATGGCTTCGAACTACTTTTCAAGGATGAAGAATAAGAAGTCTGCTCATAATACTGCTGTCAATCTGGCCTCTGGGTGAGGGTCAGCATGCATCTTTGTGTGTCTCATTAACCTGTGCAGGGGCCACTCAGAGGCTGTTAACCTATACATCCAAGCAGCACAGCCCCTCTGATTCATTTTGGACCTGAGAAATTATATCAAGCTGTGGTTGTTTGTCGGTAAAACATCAGCATTTCCTCCCAAAGATCTATTAGAACCCAGTAAATGTGTGTGGTTGTGTTTTCAGAGTCTCTGCATTCTCAATTTATATAACAATTAGCCAAAATATTACAACCACCTGCCTAATATTGTATCAGTTCCTCTTTTGCAACTAAAACCACTCTTTGACACCTGGTGTTCGAACTGACACTTTTCTATCAGAAGTGACAATTTCTGCAACAGTAGCTCTTTTTTGGAATTGGACAACACATTAGTGAAACTTGGGCAGCCATAATCTTGCTGCCAGAATGCCAATGGCCCTTAATTGGACCACTCTGGTAAGTATTTATCAGATTGGTCATTCATGATAAATAATAATAAAACTTTAAAATGATCCATGAAATGCTCTTCGAGTTATGTCTGGAAAACAATGTTTTTTATAGCTCTCCCTTAGTGTCAGAAAATACCATCGACCATTCCCAAAATCATTCCAGTTTTTCCTCACACTGAGGTCTATGTGGGTATAAAAATGTAAAAATAAACCAAGAAACCTTTTTTGAATTGTAGCGTTAACACAAAGGATCTGTGAATGCAACGGATGCAGTGGATGCGGGCACAGATGCGAGCGGAATGCAGATGCTGTCGCGGCGATGACGATTCCATAATAGCCTTTTCGATGGAATAATAATACAGAAGTACAGTAAAATGTTGGTAATGCTGTAACCTCACAGTATGAAGCTTTGGTCTTTCCATGTATTCTGAGTTCCTCCCACAGTCCCAAAACATCAACTATGGCTGAATTGGTGACTCTGAATTACCCGTAGGTGTTTTTTATCCATCCATGTTTCACCCCTGTGATGAACTCATGACTTGTCCAGGGTGTACCCCACCTCTCAACCAAGGTCAATACAAAATGTATGGTTGGACTTGTGAACATGTATGTAGATTGCTTTTTTGGAATGTACTGAAGAAGTAAAATAAGATATTTTAGAAGAAATAAAAGAAGTTGATTGAATCCAGCGCAAATAATCAATACAATATCCATGACAAAACCTAATCTTCTATCCCACTGAGACCGAGATAAGGGGTGAATAAAATAAGAGAAAAAATTAGTTGGATGAGTTGCAGCAGGGCAGTCCACACCAGAGGCATGTACTGTATGTGTGTGCACCCCAGCAACACTTTTTGAGGAAAATAGCCTGTCACAGAGGTGAAATAACCTCCTGTGGATGGAGTGGACAGAGGTACTGAAATAGAAAGAGTTTATCTATAACTTTATATTGTACTATCTTCCATTTTACCCTTAGTCATACATCCAATTAACCAGTTTCACATTAAGTGCAGTGCTGTGATGGAATAAATCCCACAGTACAGGAACTATGAATCTCTATCTCTGTCTTTATCAGTGTCAGTGCATTATCAAATAATTTCTTTAGCACTTAATTCTTCAAATAAAAGAGCCGGGCTTGGACTGGACAATGGGGACAAAAGGAGAATACCACACAAGCTAAATGTTTTACAATATCAGGACAATGTTAGAATCTAAAATAAAATGGAAATGGAAAAGGAAATAGCAGCTATGGTTGTGAGGTATCGGCAGGTTTAAGGAAGCATGACACAATATGTATGAATATTTATTCTTTGCTACGTGACTCTTGATGGGACAATTACACACTTAGTATTTCTTAACTATTTTTGATTTTTTAAGTTAAATTATTAGATATGTTACTGGCATAAATAGTAAATCCAACAAAACACTCAATCTAGGGTACACCGTAATGGTGTAGTGTGATGTTAATGATGAGGCTGGTCTGGACTTAAAATCCAATCCTGAATTTTTTCTGCCGACCTCTACTCTTGTAGACGGCTGATATTCATTTGGCATTTCATTTTTGACAAACAAGGAAACACAATTTTGAGATTATTGTTTTATTTTTGATAATGTATTAAATTAGGAATGATGCTCCTTATTTTTACAGAAGATTTCATGTTCTGTTGACAAAACTAAAGTATGTAAGGTATGTATATACATAGCCTATAATCAAAAGTTTCAAACTTTTGCCTCTCTAGTTAATCCAAAGACAAGTTCCACAAACTTTATTGGTCCTCTATTTCTTACAATGTGACTTATCCTTGACTTGACCAAAATCAAGGCTGCAGCTTTGTCGTCAGAATAAGCCTGTATCTCAGACTGTAGTGAGACTCACTGTGTTTAATAAATGCTATGCAGGAAAGTGAGTCTATTCTGAAAGGGCTCAGTACACCCTATGTCGCATACTGCTCCTCCAGTCCTTTTTAACATTTTCAATTTGTGATATAAATGGTACTCATAGCTTTGAATGCATCTAATGGCTCAGTTGTGAAAAACCTTAAAAAAAACTTGAAAATTAAATAACAATAATGTGGAGGTTAATTGTGTTTCCTTTAATTTTCCTCCTACTAAACCCTTGATCAATTAATCCAAATTATCAGGGTGCCTGAAGTTTAACCAAACACACATAAGTCAGAAGACAGAGAAAAAAGTGAGGTATAGATTAATATCCACTTGAATAGAAAGCTCAGAGATGTACTCTAAGTGTAGAGGTGGAAGTTGGCTTAAACTTATTTGAATCTTGCGTTACAAACATACATGAAATTAGAAATTAGTCTTAAAACTGAAAACATAATGTCAACTCTTGTATCCTCTTAAGCTTTTCATTCTGTCTTACCATTTTAATAAAAGTCTCAAAGGGAGTTTTGTTCATCCATACGCTAACTTAAAACCTGGTGTTAAATGATGCCTGAAAATAAAAGAAGCGATATTGTAAGAATTTTTTTAAGGATGGCAATCAGTGATGCAGTTGGTGGCGAGTTTCATCGGCTCTGTGGAATTCATCCAGTACATGATATACTGTTTTGGATAGATTATGATGTGTTTACTCGACTACAAAAACATATTACAAAAATATCAAAGTCAAAATTATTTTATGTTGTTAAATAGTCATTGAGTCAAGTTATTAGTGCTGCTTTCAGCCACTTCCTCCTCAGCTCTCTGAAAATGCTCATGTTTAAGCGCAGCAGAGAAACTCTTTCTCACAAGAGGAGCTTTGCTGTGTGCCGCCGTTCTATAAGCCGGACGAGCTCATTCCCGAGGGACAAGAGGACAAGTCAGAGCCATAAAGCCACAAAAAAACACATAACACATAAGTAAACACACATGTATAGCCTGCACCCACAAACCATGTACACGCACCATAGAGACCACGTCCACCTGAATAAATTATGGGGGACAAAAGCAAATGGAGATAAAGCTTTCTGTGTTGCCCGCCATCCATTAGAGTAGAGCAGATGCAAATGGTGTGTTTGATCCACAGTGACAATACTGTGTGGGCCTATATCATGACCCACACCTTTGTTTTAAAGATAAGTTATTTTCTGTCTGCTTTATTTATGCCGCACTGCCAGTGCGGCATAGAGTAGAATAGAATAGAATAGAATATAACAGGATATAAAACATTTGCATATGAATGGGACTTAATTCAATTGTTCACAATTCACAAATCGTTATTATAACTGAAAGATTCACCATTGAAAATTCAAAGATTATGGTAAGAAGTACTAATGTATGTAAGCACTACCAGATCCATAATGAAACTAGTCTGACCCAATACTCTTTCTTCACTGAGAAGAGGGTTAGGGTTAGGAAAGGAAAATGTCACTAACATAAAACTTATAAATCTTCAAACAATATTTAGCATGAAACAAAAGCAACCTGAGTAAGTACAAAATAGGAGCTCCAAGTGATCATTTAAATTTTTGATACTCCGACACAAGTATTGTTAGATAAACACAAAATTAGAAGAAACCACAATGGGGTGAGTAGCAGCAATTTATAGTAACTAACTAAGTGAACTGCAGTAGCAATGTTTATCTAAACCATGTTGTAGTAGTTATAGTTAAGGCTTTTGCTACTCAGAGAAGAAGACACGTGTCATTATTTGTTTGCTTTTGCTTCATTTTCCACAACATTTATAGACATTATGGAAAAATGCATAATGTCCCTTTAGGTAACTATGGATACAATAATTTGCAGCAATTTTGCTTGGCTTGAATTCTTAAAAATAGGATTAAATACACTATAAGACTGTAATGTGCTTTAAAAGTCTGAAAACGTGGACATTATATAAATAAAGACTAAATACAAGTGTCAAGTATTTATATTATACAATTAAGTGCAGCAAAATACTTCAACAAATAATTATCCAATCCTAAAAACTTTTGAAACTTCATTAAACATCACAAATGATTAGTAATGATAAACATGTACTTCGCAGTTGTAATCATTATAATTGTTGATATCATCAATAAAATCAATATTATTCCCTCCCTACACACACACACAGCAACATACACACATAAACAAACACACCCTGGCTTCCATTCGTCTTTCACTAAATAATCATTGATTCAGTGTTTCAGAATGTGTCTGAATGATGTATAGTCTTCCTAATTAAAAATAAAGAACTCTAAGCTACTTAAAGCAGTAGCTTAGAGTAGTAGAGCAGCAGCTTGTCAGTAACAGCTGCTGTTTCAAAAGCAGTTGGTTACCTTTAAGATGAAGAAAAAGACATGAGACGAATTGCAACTTGTTTCATGATGGTCTATACAAATGCAGTGATTTGTCATTAAACTCCAGAGCACGAAGGCACCACCCAAAGCTCTGATCGGGCACAGCGATAAACCGTTGCTGTTTTAATTATCAGATGAAATGATTAAACCTTATTTCTATGAGCATGGCAATGATTACAGTTTTGGAAAGCCACACCTAAGGCAGCAGACGGAGCCGCTCACTGCTTCTAAAAGTTATTTTTCAAACTTGATGTGTCATATACACTGTATGCAATAGAAAAAAAAGATCAGCCAAACAATCAGCCAACGGTGATACACTTAGATTCCCATAACCTTTGCGTTACCACCTTATTTTTAGCAAGAGAGCACCAGTTAAAGACATCTTCAACATCAGTCAGTCCAATAAACTTCCTCTCATGTCTTTAGGGATCCGTTGGACATCAAAAATATCTGCAGCCATTTATCTCTCTCTTTTTATCTAACATGAACTCACAGACATACAAGCTGTAGTAGTCGTCCAACAAATTAACAATAATGATGGCGCCTTCTGCTCCAGAACACAGCATATATTGACCTCACAGGTCACAATGTAACACCCACTGAAAATGACCAGCAGCGCATGTCAGGATGAATCCATTTGCTGCACAACCAATCTTTCAATTAATATTCTGGGTGGAGATGGTTAGTGTGGTTTGCAGTGCAGTGAGTACAGGTTCCCAAAGGAGCCGTAAGTGCTGAAATCAGCACAGCTGCACCTGCCATTTGTAATTATCTAATGGTTAATCCATCTTTGTCTGGTATAGAATGTTCTCGCCAGCCCAAAATGCTAAGTGTCCAGTGGGGAAAAGAAAAAGAAGGATGTCCAGATAGATAGGTAGATAGTTTTAATAGTAGAGGTTTGCTTTGACTGGATATTAATATTCAGAGATTCCCAAACCACATCTTTAAATAAGATTATGGAAGACGATGATGAGGAGATAAAACAAATGAACAGACTTTGAATTAGGCATTAAGATGGAACAAAGTATGCAATTTTGTAATTCTCTAAATTACATGATCTGTGACTTCATTAAATTACAATGTGCTGAAAGCACTTTAATATGATTTTAATTAATACACGTCTCAGCTGTGCAACCTTTTTTCAGGAGACAAAATGAAAACTTGGTATTTTTATCTATATTTTTTTATCTCTGTGCTTTTATACATGTGCGTGATCACGCACATGTGCATGTTGTGTGAGTGTGTGAGATCATGTGTGTGTTACTGTTTATTATTACTGACTCTGACACACACCTTATTAAAATACAGACAAACGTGTTGCAATAATGTATCATATCATCTCCATTGGGAAGCAGTTGACTTGCTTGTCTGCAATATGAGGACTATTGGAAAATGTAAAGTGGTAGTTTCACAGGATGGCTTCATGTATTACATGTCAGAATGATATAAAACATGCCCATCTACAGATCCAGTGTTTATATGTTTGCTGTACTGAAGGCCTTTTGCAGGAAACCTCCTCGCTGAGTAGCATGAAGGCAATCAGGGGAGATATGGAATTAACATTTAACGTTTAATTAAGTGCCTGACTGAATTAGCATTTCAGTCGTTTGTATTTAAAACAATCTTTCGGCGCTTGTATGTGTCTTTTGGATTGATAGCCTCCAATTAATTACCATTAATATTAATATTATTGGTAATTAATGCAATTATATTAATTATTATAGAAAATAATTAATATTTCCCCCATATTTGTTTTTGTTTACTTTTTTTTTATTGTTTATAAGAATGATTAGAGTAAAACTAGAGAAAAAATCAGCCTGATTTTTTACAAAATAAAACAAAATTTTGTTGACGTTACATGTTTTCACAGCATTTAAAATAAAAATAATTAGCCTTTTGGAGTAGTGACATGTCAATACCGCTAAATCTGCCTTTGTTTTTTGTTTCCTTTGATTTTCTTTGGGGGTGGAGCTGGAGGATGAGTGGCCTGTACAGAGATGCTGAAGTGGAAGGCGCAGGAGACGACCATCTACATAGTATTTGAGAGATACTCTGAGAGTATGTTGGAGTTGTCGGTAAATTTAGAGGATGGCAATAATTCAAACACTAACGAAGAAATCACCATGGATTTTTCCTAAACCTAGGGTTCTGTTGTGCCTTGGCAGAGGTTTGCGATCTCTCGGCCTGATTTATTAAGGCCATATCTGGCCATATTTGGCCAGTTTGCAATATTTGGTAAATAAATAAAATGTATCAAGCAAAACAATGTGTGCATCTTATTGTATTATATTATATTTTCATATATATATTATTTTTTTCTTTTGTTCTCCTTCTTATATCTTACCATCTTCTCTTAATTTCATCTGTAGTTCCTCTTGTTTTACCCACAGCATTAATTTTCTTGCAGATACTCTCTCATATCCTGTGTCTTTTAGTAATATTCAGATTTATTTGCTGTACCTAAACAACATGTTTATTTTCCTCTTTCACAAACAACTCAATCATTTTGCTTTGGGTCCAAACTCTCCAAGGTGAAAACTAGTAACACAGGCAAAACCTCATTTAAATAGTTCCGTCTCCAATATGTTTGAACGTTTTATCCTTCACAAAATGATTCTTAGTAGATCACCCGTAAACCACACGCAAACTAAATGTGCAATCTGTTACAATGCACACATAATTTAGCACTTGCAGTTTGGGATATTAGTAAATCAGGCCTTCTGAGTGCTTTTTGTATTTACTTCTGAGAAGGAAATGTTCCTTCTTCTTATCTGCATCTGAAATATATTTACAGACACCCTTGTGTCCTGGTTTTTCACCAGTATACACACCAACTGTCAGCTGTTTGTGGTGGGAGAGGAAATCAGTGTTACTTATTTTTGCTTGTATCAAAACTGTTATGATTACATAAAGATATTGTGCTCTTTTTTCATCAAGACCCCTTCAGAAGGTAAAATGTGACTGCACAAAGATGGTTACAAAAGATGGAGTAGAACATTGATGACACAAAGTGGGAAATATTCAAAGGTGGCAAAGAGGATCAAAGTCCCAATGAACCAAAGCTGGAAAAATGGTTGTTTGAGCATAAGCAGAGAAGATGTAAGACACGTACTATGTTAATAGCCCCACAGAAAAAGAGAGAATAAAAGGCCAATATGACATCGCTGTCTTTCTTGAAAATGCTTCAGGAAAATCAAAGCCAGGCTAACACGGTGATGGGGTACAAGCAAAGGTTATCAATGAAAGAAGACCTTGGAATTATATATAATGGGGAGCCTGTTCTGTGTGTATTCTAAAAATGAGAAGAATCAATGAAACAGGACCTCTTTTAAATATGAAAACGAGAAATAGTGAAACGTAAGGAGAAGGAGAGGACATTAAGTTTAAGGTAAGGCTGATTTAATGAGAATCTCGGAGTGATATTGGATCACAAACTAAAAAAAATAATTAATGCTTTGGCAAATGAGTGCGAGGTGTGACCAAAGAATGGAGTGAGTAGTAAGCATGTTGCTTCATGAAAAGAACATGACAAACTATTCAAATGGATTTTGTTTTCAGCAATTAAATAGCGGCCTCCAATTTATGCACCATTTGATGATTATTGGTGCAGTCTTTTTAAGCTCTTTAATCATTGAATTGCTTGTATCTAATTAAGCTATAGCATCAAGCCTACAAGGTTAATTTAGTGCAACCACCAGAGCTATGGACCAGCACCAGGCCAGGAGGCATTCGTAACTCCTGTGGACTGGAACTGGGCTGTAATATGAAGAAAAACAAACAAACATTGAAAACATTATTATTATTGTAATTATATTTAACTTGTTACTTTCTGTCTGTGCTGTCATGACCACACACACACATATTGAGACGTCTATCCACATCATGCGCTGATCCGGTAATCACACCACAGGAGAACACCTGTCTTCAAGTTGGTAGATAAGTGGAACTTTGGGAACAGAGTGTGTACAGGGGCATATTTTATATGTTCTAAACATTAGCTGAAATTTTAGGAGACACTGAGGCTGGACCTTATCCTGACTGATGTGTAGTCACGTGGATTTGCTCTGAACAGGATTTGAGCGTTACTTGCCTACTCCAGATGACCCAAGAAGTACAAAGGAGTGGATCCGTGATCCATTTATGAATATCCCATGTGAGATCATGCACGTCAGAGCTGGTAGAATATCATCTCATATACTGATTCAGTGACTGTGATAAATTGCAGGGAATTTATGTTAAGTAAGGATAATTTGTGATTGCTGTGTCCAATATTAGTTAAGGGTTTTGGTTGTGATTGTATGTGATCATGTATGCATGTGTGTACTCCTAGATCAGCTATTACGTAGAAACCATCCGTAGTAAGGGTTAGGGATTATCGTTTTTACAATAGCACCAGTCAGTGGGTGGTACATACATTACTTGCCAAAATGCCCATTATATCCAGTTCAATTGCTGGATCCAGGAAAATGGTCAAGCATAAGGACTAGAGCAATTTTTTGACATGGGTAAAATTGTAATTGCATGGTGTGCTAGCGGCAAGGTCCAATCCCAAAGAAGAGCTACTGGAGCATAAATTGCTGAAAAGGTTAATGATGGTTCTGGCAGAAAGGTGCAACAGTGCAACACGGAGGTGTTTTTTGCAGCAAAAAAGAGAGATAAAGACTTTAAAGATCATGTTTAAAATATTATACGACTCATTTGCCACCTCCATTTACCATTTGCTGGTCCAAAAGAGTACCATCAATATAAAGGTGGTCCTTTAATGAAACAAAAACATAATTTGTCTGCACAAAAATCTGAATTAGTTTTTGATTCTGGCCTGCAAAGAATATATACGAGAAATGGCTAAATTGTGAAAAAAAACCAAGTATGAACCATTCTCAGTGCTGTCAGTTTAAGGTAATTTTCATGGGGCAAACTAAGAATAGCCGTTCATTATTGTAAACCTGTACCTTTTAATCTAATGCAAA
>VRLP01003805.1:0-58096 GCA_009660295.1 Lophius piscatorius | reverse complement strand
ACACACACACACACACACACACACACACACACACACACACACACACACACACACACACACACACACACACACACACACACACACACAGACACACATACACACACATACACACACACACACAATCACACAAGCACACAATCACACACTCACACAATCACACACACACACACATTCACAGACACACACACATACACACACATGCACACAAACACACACAATCACACACACACACACACACGCATGGTCGCACACACACACACATGCACACACACATACACACAATCACACACACACACACAAACACACATGCACACAAGCACACACACATAAGCACAACCACACAATATCACAAACGGACAAACAATCACACACACACAGGCACACACACACACACAGGCACACACACACACACAATCACACGCACACAAACACATGCCAACACATACACACACAAAGACACGGAAACATAAACACAAAATTGATTTCTTTATTCTTTATTTGATTTTAGTCGGATTTTCATTAATTTGACTTATTTTTGTAAATTCTTCATTTGTAATTTGTTTTCAATTTGTAAAAATTGAAAAGATTTATTTTTATTTTATTTTTTATTTGCTAAATTAAATTAGATTAAATTTAAATGTTGTTTTATAACTCTGTGTTTGGATCTCTGATATCTGGATCTGGTCTGAGATCTGAGAGAAGCGGCGTTCACACATGGATCTGAACTTAAAGCTCTCGTTTTGCGGAGAGTCTTCACAAAACTCTCCGCAAACGATTCTCTGTGCTTCGGGAAAAAAATAGGACTCTCCAGCTTCCTCCCACAGCCCGCAAACATGCAGTGTAGGTGAATTATCCGTATCCGACCCAGTTATTACCCGCTGACTCGTTCCCGCCTCCTGACCGACGTCAGCTGGGAGAGGCTCCAGCCCTCCAGGAACCCTGACCAGGACTAGCGGGTACTGGGGACGGATGGGTGGTGTCGGGTAAACCGGGGTGAGTGTTCGATCAGAGCCGAGTGTGACGAGTCCACGTGTGAAGACACCGCTGACTCGGCAGGATAAACAGAAGCCCCGCCCCCTCAGTCAGAGGCCGGCAGGCGGTGACAGGTGTGAACCCACAAGGAGCAAAACAACAACTGCTGAACGGAGAAGAAAACATTGAACCCTCCGCCTGCTGCTCTGACGGTGGGAGGAGTTTCTGGTTTTGAAGAAGAGTCCTGATATCTGCCGTCTTTGGTGAAGGCGGAGTCACAGGAAGTGGGACAGACAGTGACAGAGAGACAGACAGACAGGCAGACAGGCAGACAGACAGGCAGACAGGCAGACAGTGACAGAGAGACAGGCAGGCAGACAAACAGACAGGCAGACAGACAGACAGACAGACAGACAGACAGACAGACAGGCAGACAGACAGACAATATTCACTGATGCTGGTTCCATTCTTCTTCTGTCAGCTGTCAGACATCTTTTTTTTTTTTAAACATCTAGCCAGTCTCCTCAGACATGTTCTGGAAAACTTTATTAAACAAGTAAACATAAACAAACATAAACAAACATAAACACCATCAATGATATTAAATAATAATAAATGCTTTCAGCGGGGATGATGCTGACGATGATGCTGCTGCTGATGATGATGATGATGATGATGATGGTCAGAGTCGTCTCCGTGTCTTCTCTGACACAGATGGACTCTCAGAACCCTTGAGTGTTCTGATCCGTGTCTTCCTGTCTCCCTCATGTCCAGCTCACTGCCCAGAGAGCTGCGTCCACGGCCGCTGCACCTCCCCCAACACCTGCCGCTGTGAACCCGGCTGGGGCGGAGCCAACTGCTCCAGCGGTAAGTCTCCAGCTGCCGCCGTCCGTCTGCGTGTGAGAGGGCTTTCTGTGGACGAGCGAAACAGACGTGGTGTCGACTTACCGACTGCTGCTCCGTCCCGCCAACGCCGACAGGCCCCGACAGACGCGTCCAAAACACACAGCCGGGTTTTCACACTCAGAACCCGCCGGGTCCACGACCTCAGGGCGTTTATACGGCGCCACCTGCTCCTGAAGCGCGGTAACGGGCCACGCCGTCACTCCCACAACAGTGGAGCGACCACGGCTCCGCCTTTTCAGGCCAAGCCGATGTTTTCGCAGATCTACGATTCAAACCCGGACCTGCCCAATTTCATACCTGTACATTAATCTTTCCACTAGGGGGCGTAAAGGGACCCGTTTACCTCAGACAGCGCTATAAAACAATTATTATATATAATAATAATTATTATTATTATCATTATTATCATTATCATTATTATTATCATTATTATCATTATTGTAATATTAATATCATAACATGGAATACCAGATCCCTCCTGACGAGAACCGGTCATGGTTCTCCGTCACGCGGCTGAGAGACGCAGAGACGCAGACATCGCCAGGATTAACTTTTATCCCCCAACATGAAACTAACTTCAGCCGTCGTCACGGAGAAGTTTTCTGTCTGGAGCTTATCTCCGTGGAGACGGGATTGTTAGCGTTCGTCTGAATTCCATCTTGTCTAGAAATCTAAAGTCTGGCTTCTACAGATTTGACTAACTCCCACACCAGTCGGCCATAAGATTAAAACCACCTGCCTAAAAATGCTTAGGTCCTAACTAAGCTAAGCTAACTCGCAGAACCTTCTGTGCCACAGTAGCTCCTCTGTGGTACCAGTCAGTACCTTGCATCAACAAACCTGTTACCGGTTCACCAGTTGTCCTTACTCGGACCACTTTTGTAGGTCACAACCACCGAATGTTTGCTGACGGGTGTCATGGCAACGAGATAATCGGTGTTATTCATGTGGTCTCCGTGGTTATAATGTTATGGCAGATATGTGTTCAGACCGTGTTTTGTTTTTGCGGGGGTATTAGCGACGGGCGGTCCGTCTGTTTCCGCTGCAGACGTCTGCGTGTCTGTGGGAATGTGTGCGTCTGCGCTGGAGGTCGGTCGCCGTGCGAGCTTCTGCTGTACGGCGAGGCATGATGAAGAGCCCACAGGGCGTGGCCCCCGTCGTCTTCAGTGTCAGCGTGTAATAAAGGCGCTCATTCTGGACGTGTCTGTGTCCCGAGGTTCTCCTGGGGCCCGGCCCGGCCCGGCCCGGCCCTCCTGTCTGATCTCCCACACTCCTCTGTGGAGCTTCTCTCCTCAATGGAGGGCCGAATTTCGCGGAAATACGACGCTCATAAAAACAGGAGACGGGTAACCGTTTATACGTGTTTCCTCCTGAAGTCCCTTAGTGGGCCTTCACACGACCCCACAGCAAGTTTAAAACCCCGAAAAGACCCCAGGCCCCTGCGTTTTACAAGCAATCCCCCTGACTGAACGCCTCAAATTAAATGTGACGTTATGTCCAGAGTATTTTTAATAAATAAAAAAACCCTAGTAAGTAAAATATGAACTATTAGACTAAGATATGAGTAAAAAATGACATAAAAAAGATAAATCTCCTCCAATCGATTCAGCTGCACCAAATTTGGTCTAAACTGGACGCCTGAGAAGTTATGGCTGAAAACTTTTTAGAGATAAGCCTGGGTTAGTGGGAGGAGCCTGGGTCTGTGGATGGGGTCTGGATAAATAGGAGGAGCTTGGGTCAGTGGGTGGAGCCTGGATCAATGACTTAATGAAACTTAATGAAGAGAATAAGATGAATAATAATAAAAAAATAAACTTAATAAAGTGAATAAGATGAATAATAATAAATAAACTAAATAAAGTGAATAAGATGAATAATAATAATAATAAATAAACTAAATAAAGAGAATAAAATGAATAATAATAATAAATAAACTTAATGAAGAGAATAAGATGAATAATAATAAAAAAAATAAACTTAATAAAGTGAATAAGATGAAAAATAATAATAAATAAACTAAATAAAGTGAATAAGATGAATAATAATAAATAAACTAAATAAAGTGAATAAGATGAATAATAATAATAATAATAAATAAACTAAATAAAGAGAATAAGATGAATAATAATAATAAAGTAACAAAATAAAGACAATAAGATGAATAATAATAAATAAACTAAATAAAGAGAATAAGATGAATAATAATAATAAATAAACTTAATAAAGTGAATAAGATGAATAATAATATTAAATAAACTAAATAAAGAGAATAAGATTAATAATAATAAATACACTAAATAAAGAGAATAAGATGAATAATAATAATAAATTAACAAAATAAAGAGAATAAGATGAATAATAATAAATACACTAAATAAAGAGAGTAAGATGAATAATAATAAATAAACTAACTAAAAAGAATAAGATGAATAATAATAAATAAACTAACTAAAGAGAATAAGATGAATAATAATAAATAAACTAAATACAGAGAATAAGATGAATAATAATAAATAAACTAACTAAAGAGAATAAGATAAATAATAATAAATAAACTAACTAAAGAGAATAAGATGAATAATAATAAATGAACTAACTAAAGAGAATAAGATGAATAATATTAATAAATAAAGACAACTAACCTTGTATAATAGTTTATTATTCAGGGTTGGGGTTTTCTGTTGTGGTTTTTTTTCCTGAATCATAATGCGGTCTGATTCCGGTCCGCGGGCCAGTGTTTGGAGACCGCTGCTTTAGGGAATGAAAGGACCCTCCCGTCCAGAGGACTGTTGATCTCTGCGGTCCAGACGCCGTCCCTTCAAGCGTCGCCTCAGACTCTAAAGCAGCGGCTGAATGTCACAGGTCAGCAGACCCCGACAAAATGCCTGAGGAACAATTTGGGGTCCAGGAACAGGAAGTGGACGAAGGCTTCTTTGAGGGTGGAGGCAGGAATAATGGAAGGAGGTAATGGAGGACATCTCCTTGGAGGGTGGAGGCAGCAATAATGGGAGCAGGAAATGACCCGGGGGCGCCGGGTCTTGTGATGTAGCACACATGGTAACAACACAAGATGCTCTGGTGCCGCGAGTCCAGCTGTGAGGAAACCCGTAGAGTATCCCAGAATCCTCTGCAGGATCTTCTCTCTGCATCCTAATCAATCCACACTCGGTCGTTAGGTTCTCCACCCTCCCCTGAACACGCGGAGGTCCTGGGTTTGACCCAAACTCCGCCCCCAAACAGCTTCGGCTTCATTAAAGAGGAAGAAAGCAGTGAAAATAAAAGAAAGTGGTAGTAATAGTGAGTAGTGAGTTGGTGGTGGTAGTAAAAGTGAGTAGTGGGGTGGTGGTAGTAATAGTGAGTAGTGGGGTGGTGGTAGTAATAGTGAGTAGTGGGGTGGTGGTAGTAATAGTGAGTAGTGAGGTGGTGGTAGTAATAGTGAGTAGTGGGGTGGCGGTAGTAATAGTGAGTAGTGGGGTGGTGGTAGTAATAGTGAGTAGTGAGGTGGTGGTAGTAATAGTGAGTAGTGGGGTGGCGGTAGTAATAGTGAGTAGTGAGGTGGTGGTAGTAATAGTGAGTAGTGAGGTGGTGGTAGTAATAGTGAGTAGTGGGGTGGTGGTAGTAATAGTGAGTAGTGAGGTGGTGGTAGTAATAGTGAGTAGTGAGGTGGTGGTAGTAATAGTGAGTAGTGAGGTGGTGGTAGTAATAGTGAGTAGTGAGGTGGGGGTAGTAATAGTGAGTAGTGGGGTGGTGGTAGTAATAGTGAGTAGTGAGGTGGTGGTAGTAATAGTGAGTAGTGAGGTGGTGGTAGTAATAGTGAGTAGTGAGGTGGTGGTAGTAATCGTGAGTAGTGAGGTGGTGGTAGTAATAGTGAGTAGTGAGGTGGTGGTAGTAATAGTGAGTAGTGAGGTGGGGGTAGTAATAGTGAGTAGTGAGGTGGAGGTTCTAGTCTGGAACATAGCATGGATCCAGTTTTTCTCTCTGAAGCGATTCAATCGGACCAGCGCCGCCCAGCCTTCGGGCTTTGGACCTTCACCAGTCTGATACCAACAGCCCAGAATAATAATAATAATGTCCGTCTGGCGGTGCCCCCAGTCCCTCCACCCATGTTCACACACACTCACACGGAGTCATCAGCCGTCGTCACCCGCTGAGATGCTGATCGCTGCTGGTGAGAACGGCGTTTGTCCTCAAGTTGGTGGACGAAGATTCTGCCTTCAAAGACGGACTGGATCTTCAGGGGCGGCGGGTGGGCGGAGGAAAATCTGACGCGTTCCAAACATCAGATGGGATTTCAGGCGAGGCTGACGCTGGACCGTATCATTCCCGCTGGTCTGGACTGGACCCCCGTCTGACTTTGCTGTCAACAGAACTGAAGCGGCGTGACTTCAGTAAGACAGATGACCCGAGAAGAACAAAGAAGAAGACACAAAAGCTTTTTGTGAAGATCCCTAACAAATCGTCCGTGTCGGTGCAGGAAGACGGACGCGAGCTGAAAAAATACGTTTGAGAAAACGTTCATTCCTTTCACAACAACGTCTCTCAGCTGAGCCGGGCTTTCTGTGAGGAACGCAGCCTAAATACCAGAACAGAACCGCCGTCTGCCACCCCCTGCTGGTGGTTAGCCTTACTGCAGGGAAACAAGCCCCTCCCACTCATTCGGTGACGTCGGAGAGTTCCGAGGAAAGTTAGCGTTCAAAAATATTCCGGTGATGATCGTCAATGGACCCCCGTTCTCCCGTCCTGAAGAATACCACTACCGTTAAAGTGGACTTTGGACCCCAGTCTAGAAGACCACCCCTCTGATTGACAGCTCCAGGACCACCGACCTAAACAAAGTCTGGATTATCCTTTTACTCCAAATCTAGGATTATTGCAACTCCCCCTAGTGTCGGAAATGTACAACCAACCTTTCTCAGAATCACTCCAGTTCTTCCTTGCACTAACATCTATGTGGGTATGAAATTTGAAAAAGACTCCTAAAATGTTTTCGGAGTTATGAGGTAAACATAATGGCTCTGATGTACGATTACAACGATTCCATCATATCTCCGACATTTCGGATATATGATGACGACCATAAAAATAATACGTTTTATTTATAGAGTTCTTCTCAAAATACTCAAATACGCTTTAAAGGCACGGTAAAAAACACGTTAAAACAAGTGTTTATATCACATATCAAAATGTAAATAAACACAGCTCAAATAACAAATCGCGTAAAACTGAAAAAAAAAACAACTTTATTTCGGTCTTTGTTTTACAAACATCGCATCTGTTTGTCCGTCCGATAAGATCGCAGGAGTTTTAGAATTCACGACGCCAGGTCCGACGAGTGTCTCTGGATTTCTGTTTCTGCCGTCTCCTAGGCAAAAACAGAGATGATGTCATCATGATGACATCATGATGACATCATTGGGGTTATTATGGGCTTAGCAGTGACGCTGAAGCATCTGAGAAGCTGCTGTAAGTTGAAAACACCTCATGGGTGGATGTGTTCTGGTTCTACAGTGTCGGGGTAACGGTGTCCCTCAGGGAAGAGGGTCAAAGGTTTTCATTGTAACATGAGGTCCGATTCTGAGGGACACACATTCCTGATGAGAGGAGAAACGCTGCTCAGTGGGAATCCGTCTGTTCCCAGGCCCGCTCCGCTGGACAAACACCAAATAGATGGAAAAAACACCACAGTCCCAATCCCTCCCCGGTCAGAACCCGCTCTCAACAGCTGGCACCACATGGTTCTGGCTCTCATCACACCGGAGCAGATCTTTGTCCTGCTGAACCCGCTCTGGATGCGAGGAGGTGTCGGTTTTGTATCTGGAGGTTAAATCGGTCCTGATTCCATTAACTCTGGGATTTACTCTTTAATTAATTGTTTGGTAGAGATTCTGCCCGAGCCCGCGGCGGCCATTAAGTCTTGTGACCCGACCCGGGAACAGTCTTCTTTGTTCCCGCCCGTCCTGAAAGGGCTGGGGAGAGAGAGCGCTCTGTTCTCCGCCACACGGGCCAGAAGCCTTTCTTTAATCTGGGTCAGGTTTCTCACAAAGTAGCAGGAAGGCTTTTCTGGGTCTATGGAGGTTTACGTGTGCATCCCAGTATGTCTGATCTCCGCCTTTATCCTCCCTCCACCCCCTCCACCCTCCCTCTCACGGAGAGGCAGAGGGAGACAAAAGTGTGCACTTATTAGCAGGTCAGAGGGAAGCAGGCTAATGCACCGCCACCATCCCAGTACCCTCTTCATCACTTCAGCATCTTCAGAACGGTGGAGCGGGTGGAGATGTGGGACTGATGTGGGAGTGGGTGGAGATGCGGGGCCGAGAGCTGGAGCTGTTTGAGATGTTGGACATATGGTGGAGCGATTTCAGATCTTGGACCACTGGTGGAGCTGATTGAGATGTTGGACTAATGGTGGAGCGGTTGGAGATTATGGAGTGGGTGGAGATGTGGGACCGAGAGCTGGCGCGATTTGAGATGTGGGACCGATGGTGGAGCGGGTGGAGATGTTGGATAAATGGTGGAGCGGGTGGAGATGTTTGACAGATGATGGAGCGGGTGGAGATGTGGGACCGAAACCTCTTTTCTCTGATCCGGTATCTAAGTGGTTTAAGGAGGTCTTTGTGTTTTTCGTCTCTTCGTCTTCATCATGTCGGACCAACCGAGTAAAAAAACACAGGATGTGAAGTGAAACCCACCAGAGAAGATTAACCAACCGCTGCCTCTCCTCTTTTATCCCTCCCCCCGCCTCCTCCCCCCAGCCTGTGACAGTACCCACTGGGGTTCCCACTGCAGCAACAGATGTCAGTGCCAGAACGCGGCGCTGTGTAACCCCATCACCGGCGCCTGCGTCTGCACTCCTGGATACGGGGGCTGGCGCTGCGAGAGCCCGTGTGGAGGCGGAACCTACGGTACCGGGTGCCAGCAGAAGTGCCAGTGTCACAACGGCGCCGGCTGTGAGCATGTGACCGGGGAGTGCAGGTGTTCACCGGGATACACCGGAGCTTTGTGAGTCTACACACCATAATAATCCAGCCCCGCAGGATATGTATGAGAGGAGCAGGTCAGAGGGGGTGGAGCAGCGGGCGGGACGAATGGGCTCAAAGTGGAGGTGGGACTGCACCAAGGTTGGGCTCTGAGCCCCTTCTTGTTTCTTATGGTGATGGATAGACTGACGGAGGAGGTCAGACAGGAGTCTCCATGGACGATGATGTTGGTGGAGGAGATTGTGATCTGTAGTGAGAGCAGAGAAAAGGTGGAGGAGAACCTGGGGAGGTGGAGGTATGCGCTGGAGAGAAGAGGAATGAAAGTGAATGAAATTGAGGCAGGAGGAGCGGTGAGGATGAAGGAGAGGAGGTGGAGAAGGTGAAGGAGTTTAGGGACTTTGGGTTCAAGCGTTCTGAGCAGCAGGGAGTGTGGAGAAGAGGTGGAGAAGTGAGTGCAGACAGGGTGGAGTGGGTGGAGAAGACTGTTGGTGGGAGTTATATGTGACAGAAGAGGAGCAGCAGCAGGAGTGAAGGGAGAGAGATGAGATCCTGCAGAGACTTAAAGTGAATTCTCTCTTCTTCTTCTTCTTCCTCTTCTTCTTCTTCTTCTCCTTCTTCGTCTTCTTCGTCTTCACTCCAGCTGTGAAGACGTTTGTCCTCCAGGTAAACACGGGCAGCAGTGCGAGGAGAGATGTCCCTGTCAGAACGGAGGAGTGTGTCACCACGTGACTGGAGCGTGTTCCTGTCCAGCTGGATGGATGGTACTGACCACTTCCTGTTTGTCCAAACGCTGATGAAGATCAGCTTCTTCTTCTTCATCATACCAGCAGAGAAACAAACAATCAGTCATCAGTAGATACCGGCAGGGAAGAGAAACAGAACAGAGAACAGAACAGTCTGAGGTCAAAAACACCGGTCAGCCATAACATTAAAACCACCGACAGGTAATGTGGAAAACACGGATGAACTGGTTAGATGTCAATTCAACAAGGACGCCGTTGTGATGATGTCTGATCTCACGGAGAACCTACTGGAACATTGATTCCTGAAAATGTTATTCCTGGTTCTGATTGAAAAGAGTCAGAAATGGTTCAGGAAAAGTTTGTCCAGCATCTGTAGGATGTTCCATCCATGGAAGACCCGCCTCACGGCTTCCAGGACCTAACGGATCTGCTGCTAACATCTTGGTACCAGCAGATACCACAGTACACCTTCAGAGGTCCACGCCTCAACGGGTCAGAACTCATTTGGCAGCAAACCAAGCACCCAAACAGCATTAGTCGGGGTGGTTATAATGTTATGGCTGATGACTGTAGTTACGCACATGAGAACAGGAGCACAGAAGGTTAGGATTGGATCAGCTTACATAAAGTTTCTCACAAGACCGGCACCTCCTCCTCTCTGTCTCGTCTCCCTGCAGGGTTCTGTGTGTGGACAGCCGTGTCCCGAGGGACGGTTTGGACTCAACTGTTCCCAGGAGTGTCAGTGTCACAACAATGGCTTCTGTGTGTCCTCCAGCGGCCGGTGTCAGTGCAGCCCCGGATTCACCGGAGAACGGCAAGAGCAGCTTTGACTTTACCCGCCGCGGTTCTGCAGCTCCTAGCTTTTAAAGGGGCGGCGCGTAAAATGTTCCAGAATGCAACTGAGAGGAAGGAACCTCAGCTCACTCTTCCTCTTCCAAGAATCTATGGCGGCCTTAAGGCGCCAAAACGATAAAGCTTGTAGGTTAAGAAAAACTTATCGGGGAAAAACAGGAGAAAAAAGATTTGAGTGAAATAGCCTTCCACTTCGGCGTCTCTGTTCAGCCCACCGAGATCCCGGCTCCACCCCCCGAAGGAACATCAAAATGAATCAAAGGATCGAAGGCGGCGATATTCACACTGTCACGTCACTACTCCAACCGGCTTATTCTTTGATTTTAAATTCTGAAAAACGTTACGTAACGTTACAAAAATGTAATTACGCCAAAACCTGCCTCTGGGTAAGAATTCATGTTTATACACACACAAACAGACAAACAAACAGACAAACAAACAGACAAACAGACAGACAAACAAACAGACAAACAAACAGACAAACAAACAGACAAACAGACAGACAAACAAACAGACAAACAGACAGACAAACAAACAGACAAACAAACAAACAGACAAACAAACAGACAAACAGACAAACAAACAAACAAACAGACAAACAAACAGACAGACAAACAAACAGACAGACAAACAGACAGACAAACAAACAGACAAACAAACAGACAGACAAACAGACAAACAGACAAACAAACAGACAAACAAACAGACAGACAAACAAACAGACAAACAAACAGACAAACAAACAGACAAATAGACAAACAGACAAACAAACAAACAAACAGACAATCAAACAAACAAACAGACAAACGGACAAACAAACAGACAATCAAACAGACAAACAAACAGACAGACAAACAAACAGACAAACAAACAGACAAAAAAAATAATTTTTTTTTGTCTAATAAATAATTTTAACAGATAAAAATCCTCCTGGGGTGATGATGTCACATTGTGGCCACGCCCCCTCTGGTACTGTTTTGAGAGACAAACAAAGAATATAATCTGATTAATGACATTAATGTTCAAGCTGTCTTATATTTTTAGACGTCTTTTGTCTCCTTTACACCTCAAAATACTTAAACACACGCTAAAAAACACGCGATCCGCCATATCATTAAGACCACCCGCCTCGAAGTTGGTCACCGACTTTTATTAGTTGTTTCCGTTAAGGTGAGTCTGACGGGTCGGATCATCGTGTCTGGAGAATATCTGCCGAACTTCACCCACACATCGATCAGCCGTAACATTATAACCACCTGACCAACATGGTCTAGGGCCGTCATTCGTTCTAAAACTATTCCATCTTAAACAACAAGACCTTCAGTTCTGTAAATGTTCTGACCCAATCGTCTAGACAACACAATTTGGTCCCTGTCAAATTCTCTCAGATTTTTACTTTTTACATTTTTCCTGCTTTCAACACCAACGATCGTTCTCTTGCAGTATCGCGCTGACTGGTAACCGTGGTAACCAGATAATCAATGTTCTCCTGACTCCACCTCTCAGTGGTTATAATGTTATGGCTCATCGCTGTATGTATCAGTCCATGAAGTGACCGTGTCTCTTGATGTCTCTCGTGGACAGGTGCCAACATGAGTGTCCTGTTGGGACGTACGGCGCCGACTGCGCTCAGACGTGCCGCTGTCAGAACCACGCTCAGTGCTACCACGCCACCGGGGCGTGTTTGTGTGAGCCCGGATTCACGGGGGAGACGTGCGAGGTCCGACTGTGTCCTGAAGGACTCTACGGCCTCCGCTGTGACAGGAAGTGTCCCTGCCACGCCCAGAACACACGCAGGTAGAGTTTTACTTTGTGTGAGAATAGACAGGAAGTAGTTTTTCACGCGTGAAAGTCGTCGGTATTGGATCAGTCAGGCGGGTCCAGCGGGTGGCGGCATGTGGCGCCGAAGACCGAAGCCGCTGTTCTGTTCCTCAGAGGGACGACTATGGTGGGTCAGAAGGATGTGAGTCAGGTGTTAGTTGGATGGTTGATTGGTTGGTTGGTTGTTAAGTTGACTGGTTGGTTGGTCGGTTGGTTAGTTAGTTGTTCAGTCGGGTAGTTGGTAGGTGGGTTGATTGTTTAGTTAAAAGGTTGATTGGTTGGTTCGGTGGTTGGTGGATTGAGTGGTTGGTTCTTTAGTTGACTGGTGGATGTGGAGGTTTGGTTATTCGGTATTTGGTAGGTAGGTTGGTTAATTGGGTGGTTGGTTAGTCGGGTCTTTGGAAGATGGGCTGGTTAAGCAGGTGGTTGGTGGGTTGGTTAGTCGGGTAGGTGGATTTTTTGATCGGTGGTTTGTTGTTTAGTTGACTGGTTGATCGGGTGGTTAGTTGGTCGATTGGGTGGTTGGTAGGTGGGTTGGTTGATCGGGTGGTTGGTAGGTGGGTTGGTTGATCGGGTGGTTGGTAGGTGGGTTGGTTGATCGGGTGGTTGGTAGGTGGGTTGGTTGATTGGGTGGTGGGTAGGTTGATTGGGTGGTTGGTAGGTGGGTTGGTTGATTGGGTGGTTGGTAGGTGGGTTGGTTGATCGGGTGGTGGGTAGGTTGATTGGGTGGTTGGTAGGTGGGTTGGTTGATCGGGTGGTTGGTAGGTGGGTTGGTTGATCGGGTGGTGGGTTGGTTGATCGGGTGGTTGGTAGGTGGGTTGGTTGATCGGGTGGTTGGTAGGTGGGTTGGTTGATTGGGTGGTTGGTAGGTGGGTTGGTTGATTGGGTGGTTGGTAGGTGGGTTGGTTGATTGGGTGGTTGCTTGATTAGTTGACTGGTTGCCGACCTTTAAACACTAACCCTCGTTCTCTTTGACACCAGCTGCCAGCCGATGTCCGGTGAGTGTACCTGTCGGCCCGGATGGTCCGGCCTCTACTGCAACGAGACCTGCACCCCAGGGTTCTACGGCGAGTCCTGCCAGCAGGTGTGTCGGTGCCAGAACGGTGCCGACTGCCAGAGTGTGAGTGGAGGTTGTGTCTGCGCTCCAGGCTTCATGGTAAACAAACGTCTTTTTTCTAAGGAAGGATTTGAAGAAACCATTTGACCCTTTAGTACATTTTCTTTTTGGTGGAATGAAGTTACATTATTCTGTGTAGTGGGTCTTTAATGTGCCAGAAAGAATTCTACTTATTGAACAGAACTTCCTCAGTAGTCATGGTTAATGTCACCTTTGACCCGCGGTGTCCCTCAGGGCTCTGTCCTCGGACCCTTACTCGCTGGGTCACATTATAAACAGATAATTATCGGTGACTCTTACTGAGTTCAACCAAACAGCCGAGCGGAACACGCCTTCGGGTCAGGGAGGTTCTGAAAGAAGATACCAAAGCCACCAGCATGGTGAACATTATTGGATGTGGTGTATTGAAGTTTAGGGGTTAGAGTTCAGATTGTGTTGGGTTTAGTGGTGATGATATCCTCACTGACGGTTCTGGTTCTCTCCTGGTCTGAACTTCTCAGGGTCCCACCTGTTCGGTCCCGTGTCCAGCAGGAACCCATGGACTGAACTGTTCCTCCAGATGCACCTGTAGGAACGGAGCCCAGTGCTCACCTGTGGACGGGTCCTGCTTCTGTGAACCAGGTGAGCTCAATGCTCCCGTTTACAGGTTTTAGCTTAAAACGGAAAAGTTAGCGTGTTTTCTAAAGTTTCACTGTTTTTATGTGAAAAACATATAAACACACTATATGCTTATAGATGTATACATATTTGTATATATGTATAAATACACACATATATATATATATATAAACATATATATATATATATATATATATATATATATATATGTGTATTTATACATATGGTATGTCCTAGTTTTAAAGTTACGCCGGCCCCTTGGACTGAATCATTTTAGCCTATTTTGTACTAAAGTCATCCAAAAGTAACTTAAAGTAATCAAGTTACTTTACTTGTATTTTGTGATACTGTTGTGATTACATTTTTAAATTAAATGTATTATTATTATTATTTAAGTTACTGTAACGGGTTACATTTTAAAAAGTTACCCTCCTAACCCCGGGTGTTGTTTGAGCCGTTGACGGAGAACCAGTAACAGGTGCCGACCCGTTCACCCACACAAAACCAGAAACCAAAACCAGAAGTGGACCCGATTCTTTCCGGCCTCAGTCCCAGAATGGCTTTTTGGTTTTGATCATTCTCATGGCTTCATTTATACCGACAAAAGTATCGGGTCATCATGTCCACCCTCAACGTGTAGATCAATACAGGAAAATAATCACTGCTTCAGTCAGATAAGGATGGAGGATGAAGATGAGGATGAAGATGAGGAGGATTTTAATGTGACAGATGAACGTGTGAAGCCTTTGGCTTTTAGACTCTTCTAGAAGATGGTGATCAAAGGGTCTCGGTTGAGGGACGTGTGAACCAGCAGCATGAAAGAACTAGATGAACGGAGATGAGAGTCTTAGTTGAAGACACCAGCTGATGGTGATAGGTTAAGCGTGCAGGTGAGGCAAAGGTGATTGATGGGTGAGGCTGATGGTGATATGCTAAGCATGCAGGTGAGACACAGGCGAGACAGGTGGATGTGGCGGAATGAGTCCAGCAGATATGAATTGATGCCCCAGACCTCGAAGCGGGTAACTGAGACTGAGCAGGTGTGACAGGTGAGAGTGACAGAGAGGTGTGAGCAGTGACTGTGGGCCGAGTGTGCAGGAGGAGAGTCTTTCTGAGTGAACCTGTGACAGACCTCCATACAACTGTCCGTCTGTCATCAGGGTGGCACGGGGTGGACTGCTCCATCAACTGCCCCAGTGGAACCTGGGGTCTGGGCTGTAACCTCACCTGCAGGTGTGGAAAAGGAGGGGCTTGTGACGCACTGGACGGCCGCTGCACCTGTGCCCCAGGCTGGAGAGGAGAGAGGTGTGACCTCCACTGCCAGGTGAGAAGATGTGTCTCTGCCCGTCTGTCCCGTCTGTCCCGTCTGTCCCGTCTGTCCCGTCTGTCCATCTGTCCGTCTGTCCCGTCTGTCCCGTCTGTCCATCTGTCCGTCTGTCCCATCTGTCCCGTCTGTCCATCCGCCCGTCTGTCCCGTCTGTCCATCCGCCCGTCTGTCCCGTCTGTCCATCCGCCCGTCTGTCCCGTCTGTCCATCCGCCCGTCTGTCCCGTCTGTCCATCTGTCCGTCTGTCCCGTCTGTCCTCCTGCTGCTCGTAATGGCGATAAGATTCTGAGGGTTCTGCTGTGGTTCCTCAGGACGGGTCCTTCGGTCTGGACTGCAGAGAACGCTGCGACTGCTCTCACGCCGACGGATGCCACCACTCTACCGGTCACTGCAACTGTCTGGCTGGTTGGACCGGTAAGATGGACCGACAGGCGGGTTTCACCTGGACACGCCCCTAAATGTTTTCTCTTCTGATGTGCTGTTTAAATAAGAGACAAATTATTCCAGAGGCACCGTGTTAAAGAACAGTCGCTGTACGTCACAGAAACGCTGCGTGATGAGTGATTGTGTCGTAGGTCAGGTGTCAGGACATATCCTGAACTAAAAAAATAAATAATCAGACAAATGAAATGAAAGAAGATTCTGGATCTTCCCGGTCTGAGCGGTTTTTTATTTTATACGATTACCTCGTGAAAAACCTGCAAAGTCAAACTTTGTGTCCGTGTGTGTGTGTGTGTGTGTGTGTGTGTGTGTGTGTGTGTGTGTGTGTGTGTGCAGGTATCCACTGTGACAGTGTGTGTGCGGAGGGACGCTGGGGTCCAAACTGCTCCCTCCCCTGTCACTGTAAGAACGGAGCTTCCTGTTCTCCGGACGAAGGAACCTGTGAGTGCGCTCCAGGATACCGAGACACCACCTGTCAGAGGAGTAAGTCCTCCATCACACGGCCACGCCCACTACCCAACGCCACGCCCACTACCCAACGCCACGCCACGGCGAGACCCTCGCCCTGAAGGAGATTCATTTTCAGTCTCATTAGCTCTGCAGGTTGTTAGCTGGGCTCAGGGGACATGATGACATCACAGCAATAACACAACGATGTTCCGTAGGAGTCCTACCCGTGTCAATCCCATAATCGTTATTTTTACGCCACACTGGAGCTTTTCAGAAAAAGTGAGAAGTAAAAAAAAAAAGAAAAGAAAAGTGGTCCAACCTGTCGCAGTCTGACTTTCATCACAGTAAAGTTACTTGTTTGTGTTTATTTTATGTCATTCAAAGTAAATACACAAAAAAAAAGAAGATAATTAACATAATTATCAACCTACATTACAGCCACATAAATTAAAGGTAAAAAAGACAACCCATGAGATGAGTTAATGCTTAAAAATGTGTTAGAGTGGCCATCTAGTGGACTGGGCGAGTACTGCAGGCTCAAAAATCATAATCTCACAGTGTTGTAATAATAAAATAAAATCAAATGAATAATAATGATAATAATAATACCTAGAGCTCGTACTTTCTGAAGGAAATGTGGGTTTTGAATGATGGATGTTGAAGATCTGATCGGAAGTTTAATTAATGAGGAAAATTCTGAACAAACGTGAATAAGATGGAGTTTATTTTGAGGGTTTAGAATAGTAAGAATTCCAATTAAAAGTCAAATAAAAATCGTGATTTTGGTTTTTATGAAATAACTGGTGCTGCTGGGAAGGAGAATGCTGAAAGTTTGAATAAGAAGAAGAACTTTCGGTGTTCTGAATAGTAAGAATAGTAAGAATTTGAATTCAAAGTGAAATAAAAATGGGAATTTATGAGAGATGTTGAAAGAGCTACATCGCTGCTGCGGATATACGAATGCCGAAAACGTCCGAATGAGATGGAATAAGATTAAGAAGTGCGACGAGACTAATGAGTAGGAATCCGATTAAAACAGTGGAATAAAATGCAAAATGTATAAAAGAAGATTTACATTTTTTTTTTAGCTTTAATCCAGTTCAGTTAAAATAAACATCAAAAATAAACACGTTTGGACAAATACGCGAAGAACCCTCTGGATCGATAAGAACGACGAACGAGCGTGGTGTGCCTCAGGGATCCGTATCAGGACCCTTACACGTTTCTACCTCGCCATTATAAACACTTTATTTTTTTCGATTTTTCTACGCGCGTCTTGCATTGATGGGTCCGAAATGAAATATAAAACACATCTGAGTATTTTCTCCTTCTCTCCTCCAGTCTGCTCTCCGGGTTACTTCGGCCACCGCTGCAGCCAGACGTGTCCACAGTGTGTCCACAGCAACGGGCCGTGTCACCACGTCACAGGACAGTGCGACTGCCTGCCGGGCTTCAGGGGGCCGCTGTGCAACGAGGGTGAGGTTCTGGTCGCCACGGCGTCCGGAGGTTTCTGTCGGGACCAACATTCTGACACATCGAGTTCCACTGAACGCTTAGAAAGGGGTCAGAATTCAGTCACTTTTGTCAACATCACATTCAGCAACGTTCATAAACGTACTTTTTATCGTTAAAAAAAACAACAAAAAAACGCGGTGAATAATAATAATAATATGTCGAATCTTAAATCTGAGTTTTCTAAATCTGAATCTCATTATTAAACATTAAACCTGTATTTGGAAAATAAATTCTTGGTCCGAGTCGAAATGTTCAATTTAAATGTTAAATATAGTCACAAGTAAATGATTAAATGTAGATTTTAATGTTGAATTTTACTAAATCTAAATTCTTAACATGAATCTTATTATTAAATCTAAATGTTAAATCTCAATTCTTAATATAAACCTTACATTTAAATTACAGGATTAGAACGCAATTCTTAATCCCAACCCGATTTATGAATATAAATGTTAAATAAAGATTCGTAATCTTATTGTTAAATCTAAATGTTCGATAAATTCTTTAATCTGGATTTTAAGTTTTGAGTTTCAATTCAAACGTTAAATATAGTCTTAATGTAATAATTCAATCCATCAATTCTAATATTAAATCAAATTTTCAAATATGAATTCTAATTATAGCAACCTTACTTTTAAATTTAAATGTGACTATTAAACATCATCTCTCAATCCAAATCTAATTTTTAAATATAAATCTTAAATATAGATTCTTCATCTAATTAATAGTAACTTAAAAACTTTTTCTAAAAAGTTTCTAAATCTTAAATCCAAATTTTTTTTAATATAAATGTTAAATTCTTGAGTCTGATTTTTTTTTTAATAAAAATTTGAACGTTCGATATCATGTTTGCGATCTAAATCCGATGATTCCATCTAAATGTTAAATGTTGAGGCTAAACGTGTCGTAAAAGTAAATATTCACTCGTGTGCAGATTTACTCCGCCGGTCACAGGAAGTACCAAAATAAAAGCATCCTGATGAAATAAAACCACGTTTACAACAAGATCATGAATATTAATGCCATTAAGAACGTTGCTGCTGATTCAAGCCTGATTAGATCGTTAGATTGCGACCCAAATACTGAGCAGGAAGTGATCGGGAAGTCACATGATTGAAGGAACCGGTCCGAACCGATGAGAGGAATTATCCAGCTGTGACTAAAGCATGTTGTCTGATGGTGGTTCTGTCTGAATGTGGACCTGGTGTCTGGTCCTAGTGTGTCCCGGCGGTCGCTTTGGGAAGAACTGTGCGTGGCGATGCAGCTGCACCAACAACGGAACCTGCAACCCAATCGACGGCTCCTGTCAGTGCTACCCGGGCTGGATCGGCAGCGACTGCTCCCAGCGTACGTTCCCCCGCACACTCTCATGTGGTTCTGGTTCTTAGGTCAGTCCAGGACATCCAGAAACTTTATCTGATCCAGACGTCTCTGTTTTGCAGCGTGTCCTCCGGGTCAGTGGGGACCAAACTGCTTCCACACCTGCAACTGTCACAACGGCGCCTTCTGCAGCGCCTACGACGGAGAGTGCAAGTGCACCCCGGGGTGGACCGGCCTCTACTGCACCCAACGTCAGTCCGACCCGCCCAGAACACAAGATTCTGTTATATTTCATCCACAGGGCTTCAGATTTTTGGTTTAATCCAGATGGACACGAGCTTTAATGTTCCACTACAGCGCCCCCTACCAGTGGGGAGGACCTCCTGCAGGCCACATTCTGTATCAGCAGGCCCTTAAAAGTCAATAAAGCCTCCAAACAGCTGCTCAAATAATAATAAATACGTAAATAAGTAGATTTAAAACAAAAAGAAGCTAAATTAAATATAAATTCTTCATCTAATTCTTATGTAACATCTAAATTGAAATGTTAAAATCAAATGTTTTTACTTATCGGTGTTAGATACAGTATGTGAGTAGTTAGAAATAGAGTACTACTTAAAAGTATTTGTACCTCTGTTTAAATCTGCATGTACACGGGTTACTGGAGATTCTACCTGCGTATCTGTTTGGGTGGAATTCACCTTTAAATCCAGCAGTAGTTTGGCCTCCGGTCCAGTAGGCGGCGCTGCGGTCCTGAAACGACATACTGCTGCAGACCACCAGATGGGGGGTTGTACCTGGGTGTGTGTTGGGTCTGGGTTGGGTTCAGAACCGGCTGACGGTGAACGTTCTGCTCCTCAGGATGTCCGTTGGGTTTCTTTGGGAAGGACTGCTCTCACATCTGTCAGTGCAGGAACGGCGCCGACTGTGACCACATCACCGGACGCTGTACCTGTCGCACGGGCTTCATGGGTCGCCACTGTCAGCAGAGTCAGTGTCACCTGTCTCACCCTCCCAGTTTTAAATCTTCTCTCTGACTTTCCTCCAGACTTAAAGATGATTTTCTTTGGTGCTTCTAGAATGTCCTCCTGGATCCTACGGATACGGCTGCCGTCAGGTGTGTGACTGTCTGAATAACTCCACCTGTGATCACATGACCGGCACATGCTACTGCAGTCCCGGCTGGAAGGGCGCCCGCTGTGACCAAGGTGAGGGCTAAAGGTCAGAGGTCACAATCGTCGTTCAGTTATTGGAGGGGACCAACTGGGTCCTGACTCTCCTGGTACATGTCCACTTCCTCCTGCCTGCAGGTGGCGCTGTGGTTCTGGGCAGTCTCAACACTCTGACCAGTGCAACCATGCAGATGGACCCCTACCAGATCGGATTCATCGCAGGAATCATCATCCTGGTGCTGCTGGGGGTCTTTTTCCTCCTCCTCTTCATCATCTACAGGAACAAGCAGAAGGGCAAAGGGACCACCATGCCGGCTGTGACCTACAGTCCTGCTGTGCGGGCCGTAGCAGATTACAGCATCACAGGTTTGAACCGTCGCCGTGAGGGGCAGCGTTCTGGTTTTCAAGTGGGCGGAGCTTAGTTTGAATCCTCCTCGGGCAGTTCTGTGTAGAGATCGCAGTTTCTCCTTGTGGGCTCCCCTCCAGGACCTCCATCTTCCTCCCACGGTCAAGACATATACTCCCATGAGGTCACCGGGTTCAGCTGACCAACTCTCTCTCCTCGTCCAAAAGACGGAGCTTTAGATGAGTTGCCCCCCCCCATGTTAGGTCGCCCCCCACTGCCTGTTTTTAAATCCTGCATAAGAATTTCTTCCTGAATCATTTCCAAAATTTAGACCCTCATAGACCATAGTGTGAGGAAGAACTGGAGTGATTTCTGGAAATATATATATATATATATACATATATTTATCGTGTTTTACTTCATCAGTTCACATTTTACGCACTAGGTGGAGTTTTTTTTTTTTTTTTTTAAATGAAAGACACAGTTTTTCAGACAGAACTCAAAAACTGTTACCCGGATCATGTTCAAATTACATAACCTAATAGACTTTCATGCGAGGAAGAACTGGATTGATTTCCGGGAAAGGCGGCTCCTATATTTCTGACACTAGGGGGAGCTTTAAATACCGTCGACGTAACTTCTCATTTAACTGTAGGAGTCGGATCGGGGGGATTCTTGGGTCGACCCGGTTGTGTTCAAAGGTTGATTATGAATAAAGTTGAGTGAAGTTGAGACGATCACGCGGCCATCTTGACCGGACAGCGATGATGTCACCTCGCCGTTGCTGTCAGATGTAGGTGGGCGAACAAGTCGCCTGCTATGAAAGAAAACTCTAGCAAGTCATCTTATCTTTTCTAGATTCTCACGCGCCGACGTGTGAAGCCCACCCCAGAAGCTACTTCTCCAACCCCAGCTACCACACCCTGACCCAGTGCGCCAGAGGCCCCTGTGGAACGGTAGGGAAATGGAGTTTGGGTCGGCCTACGGGGGGCAGGGCGCCGACACGGCGCCGACATACGAATGCTCTAAAAGGGTTTGTCCTTTCTGTTTGAAGGCCAAGAGCAACCAGATGTTTGTGAACCTGGGTAATGTGGATCAGAGAAAAAGGGCCCAAACCGGAACTCTGCCCACCGACTGGAAACCGAGGGACCACTTCAATGACCTGGGTGAGACCCCGGAACACGGGAACTCCTGGGGTGCTGTATCAGCGTGAATTATTACCGTTAAATCTTACGTCTCCTGGGTAGGGAGGGGTGAGCTGAGGTATCTGGAACTTCACCGCTAGATGCCGCGGAATTTTACACACTGCACCTTTAAACGATTATAAAGCTGCCATCTTTGCTGCCCTAACCGGGAAAATACTCCATAGCACAACCTAGTGGCCTGGAAAAGCAACTGTTTTTTTATTATTCTGGTCACAAAAAAAAGTCCTTTTGTAGTTTTTAGTTCATATAATATAAAAAAAATAAATAATAATCATATTAATGCAGTAACGTTACACAAAATGATAAATATTTTTATTATTATGAACCGTTGATTTTTATTTCCCTCCTTAGGATTTAGTCACTTTTATATATATATTTTTACAGTTTTCTTTCCAAGAATGAACCTGAGTCCCACGTTTACCGCGTACAGAACATGTACTTTGAAGTACTCTGGATTATTCCTGTCATCGTTTGCTGAGCTGGTTTTAATACTCTCTTGTTTTCAGGAGCGTTCGGGGTCGACAGGAGGTTCACCGGGAAATCACTGCAAGGTACGTCCGACAACGTCTTCAGCTACCGACAACTTTTGGATTCTCTCATCAAAGGAAATTCCGACACGACAAACGCAAGAAAAAAACATTTGGAATTTAAATGAATGAATGAAATAATGGCTCCAATTTTTCTTCAGGACAATGTTTTTTTTAAAGAATTCAGAACAGGATGTTAAATTCAGTCACAGAAGAGTTATTGTGTGTTTTTACATTATGTAATGTGTTTTTATAATGTACATTATGTATATTATATATTTGTTCAGACGCAGATGTTTATGACTTTTAGTAGTCGTAGTATCAGTAGTAGTAGTAGTAGTAGTAGTAAAAGTAATAGTAGTTGTAGTAGTAGTAGTAGTAGTAGTACTAGATGTAGTATCTGTTGTAGTTGTAGTATTATTGGTAGTAGTAGTACTAGATGTAGTAGCTGTTGTAGTTGTAGTAGTATTCGTAGTAGTAGTAGTACTAGATGTAGTAGTTGTTGTAGTTGAGGTGTTATTGGTAGTAGTAGTACTAGATGTAGTATCTGTTGTAGTTGTAGTAGTATTTGTAGGAGTAGTACTAGATGTAGTATCTGTTGTAGTTGTAGTAGTAGAAGTAGGAGTAGTACTAGATGTAGTATCTGTTGTAGTTGTAGTAGTAGAAGTAGGAGTAGAAGAGGCAGAAAATTCATATTTAGGGTCAAACAGGGTCGATATTTGTTGAAAAAACGACTTAAATGAACGTATTTAAGGTTTATGTGGATTTAAATGATTCATGACGTCGTTTTTGAGTTATTTCTGGGAAAACAGCGTTTTTTTCCCTCTAGTGAGTAAAATATGAACTACTAGAGTAAAACACAACCTACACAAGATACAGTTCCATTGTGTCGGAAATATACAACCGACCTTTCCCAAAATCAATCCAGTTCTTCCTTTTACTGACCTCTATGTGGGCGTAGAAGTTGAAAATGATCCTTGGAGAGATTTTCGAGTTATCACGTAAACAAGTCCCTGACTTATCGTGGTAATAATGACATCTTGATTTCATCCTGGTATTCACCGTCAAAGTTCTCCTTCGTCCCCCCGTGATCCAGATCTGGTGGACGGTACCCCGTATCACGGCAGCTCCTGCTCCCTGAACAGCTCTGAGAACCCCTACGCCACCATCAAGGACCCGCCCCAGCTGACGGCCAAAAACATAGAGTGTGGCTACGTGGAGATGAAGTCCCCGGCCAGACGGGACCCCCCTTACGCCGAGATCAACAGCAGCCCGACGGACAAACGGAACGTCTACGAAGTTGGTGAGGAGCTTCAGCTCAAATGTTCACGTACTCCAGAGTAATACTTCAGTCCCAGTACCTTCATCTGTACTGCTACTGTGTATCACATTACTGCATGTGGCGGGACGTTAGCATCTACCCGAGGCGTATAGATTCAACCATGCTAACAGAGCAAGAACTGAGTTTTAGCAGTACCAGTACTTTAATAGGTTCCATGTTTCCTGTGTGGGTAGTAGTAGTTGTAGTATTTGTAGTAGTAGTATTAGATGTATTTGCACTACTAGTAGCAGTTCTGGTTGTAGTATTATTTGTAGTATTAGTACTAGATGTAGTATTAGTAGTCGTTGTAGTAGCTGAAGTGGTAGTAGTAGTAGCAGCAGCAGTCGTTGTAGTACTAGATGTAGTATTAGGAGCAGCAGCAGTAGTTGTAGTTTTAAATATCTTATATACTATGACACACAGAACCAAAGCTCTCAGACTTCCTGAGACGTTGGACCTTCAGATCATTCGGGTCCTTCTGACTTCCTGTCTTTGCTTCCAGAGCCGACGCTAACGAGCGTCCAGCCGTCAGCGGACGTCCGTCCTCACGTACAGTTCGGACAAGATCTGTACGACCTACCCAAAAACAGCCACATCCCGTCCCACTACGACCTGCTGCCTGTCAGAGAGAGTCTGTCCTCGGACCCCCAGGACCCGGACTGTGACTAACAGCAGAGAGCGGATGGTCCACAAACAGACACACTCTATACCCACAACGTACTTTCTCTTCTTTATTGGTTTTATACGCCGAAACTGTTGTTGTTACAAATCATGACTCCTCCTGGAGAACATTTGGAGGTTCCTTTGGACGTTCAGCCTTCCTCGCAGGTCATTCCACACATCAGGAAGGTCGTTCCTGGAGTCGTCCGACCGCCGCTAACGGAAAAAACGTTTCTACTGCTCCAGAATGGCCACGCCCACATCTGAAACGCCAGCTGTCGCGGCTACCTAAGAACTCTTCATGTCAATGCAACAAAGTGTGGCGACGGTAGGACCGACATTCAGACGGCGGAGCAGCATTTGGGGCATTGCCCTTGTTAGGAGACGCCAAAAGTGACCTTTCTGTACCCCCAACTTCTGACCAATCAGCCGTGTGGATGTAGCGCCAGACGCCGCCCAGCCCATTAACTGTCTGTATCAGTCTTATCTCTATTTTTCTATCCGCACGATCAGACAAAGACTTTAAAGGTCCAGTGCGTAAAAGTTTGTGGCATCTAGCAGTCAAGTTCCAGATGGCAACCTCTATCACATCTCAGCTCACCCCTCCCTGTACGAGAATCTACGGTGGCCTTCAAGGGTCCGAGTGATGTGATCGGTAAGAACGACACGTACGACAACCAATCTCGTTGTTCTTGTCTGCATCGTGGGAGTTTTGACAGTTGCATCGGCGACAATGTCAATTTGTGCTAAATTGTTATGATCGGATCGGATCCCCAGCGAACGGCGAGACATGTCGCAAAGTATAAACGACCTCAAAGAAACTCAGACCACTTGCCGAGGTGGTCTGGGACGCATTTGACCACATAGTCAAATGTTGATATGTCCTGATGCGTCTCCAACAAGGACGTAGAAGGAAAACTTGTCATCAGTGCTGGAGGTTGTGGTTGTTTTGGCGGAAGGGCGCGACGGATAGAAAAAGCCGCTGCTTCTGTAATGCGTTTCAATTTTTGTCCTCGTCCTGCGTTTCTTTAGCGAGTCCCAAATGACTTTGTCCCGTCAGCCTCACCAGTTGGAATAGTCCGTACGTGAATATTAGCGCTTGAAGCAGCTTCAAGTTAGGTTAGATAGCCCGTGCTAGCTAGCTAAACAAATCTGGCCCTCGACTGACGCGACTGATAACTACGTGCGAGGAAATCCGAACGCTAGCAGCGTCGTGGACGACGTGGACCAGTTTACCTCTCAACAGTTACTCCAGGCGGGACTTCGTGTTTTTCTTTCTTTGGCAGATATGTTTGACGCGGCGTTTCTCACGCTAAATAATCCTTCATTTGTCAAAACTGGGTTGACAGTCGCACCGATTGGCCTCGACCCCCGGGTTAAATCTCACGGTTGCGTTGAAATGGCCGGTTACACTTCGCAAATACAGACAAAAATACGAATCCTCCCCACGATAATAAAATGACTTTACCATCAACTGTCAGTGACGTAATTAACTGTTAGCTTGACTTAGCATGCAAAAAAAAAATAAAATCCACTAGCATTAGCATAAATCCTACCAAAATGCGGAAGCAATTAATAATATTTACCAACTGACTAAAGAGTAAAGAAGTAAATACACCTTTGATAAGCGTCTTTCTCAAGGAACCTCGTCCGCCGACAGGAGTCTGACTACATTCATGGACAGTGACATCATCACGACCCCCGAGGGTCACCGCCAATTCTGGGACAGCCAGGGGGAGAGCTGAGTCGTATTCTCTCGGCTGCAATCTGGAAGTTCACCGCTAGATGGCACCAAATCTTCATACTGGACCTTTAAAAGATTAAATCATTATTATATATACATTATACTGTGTGTGTGTGTATATATATATATATGTATATATATATATATAGACTAACATTTCGTCGTTAAAGGGTTATTGATGGTACATCAAACAGAAGGGGAAACACTTTCACAGATACGTCTGGCGACGCTGGCGCGCTTCAGATTAAATTAAATTAAATATTTAAGACCTGCCTAAATCATTTTTGCGACTTTGTTCACAGAACCCCGAAGTATTGTACGACTTTTCATGGCCCTAAATTCACGTGATCGTCTTTTGGACCTTTTGAGGCGCTACAGGAAGCGTGTATAATCCTGCTCAGTGATCGGGATCCTTCTTCGCCGAGAACCTCTAAACTGGACCTTCTGCCATGAAGCAGGATTTTATCTCGCGGGCCTTGGTGAACTATGTCGGCCGACCTGAACCGGTTTATATGACTGTAGAACTCTTGATGTCTTATCTGGATCCGGATCTTAATGTGGGTGTAAACGCAAACGGAACCGGTTTCAAGGTAGGCTTCATGTCTGGAGACTCTTGAGGGACCACCGGGACCTACGGCTGATTTTCCGTAGTCTTTTTTTACACGGAGGTCATTGAACGCGCGTCACTGAGACACCACTGTTTGTTTACAATCAGAAATAAACAAAAACAGTGGGGTGGCACAGCTCTTAACTGCTACTAGCTGTTAGCTGCCACTAGCTCGTAACAGTTAGTAGCTGTCAAGTGCTACGAACGGTTAATGGCTTCTTGATGTTAACTGCTACTAGCGGTTAATAGTTTTAGGTGTTAACTGCTACTAGCTGTTAATGGCTTCTAGTTGTTAAATGCTACTAGCAGCTAACTGCTTCTATCTGCTTACTGCTTCTAGCTGTTAGACGGCTTCTAGCTGCTAACTGCCACCAGCTGGTAACTGATAGTAGCTATTAACTGCAACTAGCTGTTAACTGCTTCTAGCTGCTAACTGCTACTAGCTGTCAACGGCTTCTAGCTGTTAACGGTTTCTAGCTGCTAACAGCAACTAGCTGAACAACTGCTACTCGCCGTTACCTGCTTCCATGCGGTAACTGGTATTAGCTGTTGACTGCTACTAGCAAATAACCGTTACTGTATGCTAACTACAGTAACTGTTAACTTCTCTTATATGCTAACTGCTTCTGGCTACCAAATGCTACTTTCTGCTAATTGCCAGTAATTGTTAACAGCTCTGAGCTGCTAACTGCTACTAGCTGCTAACTAGCAGACTCCTCCCCCATTATGCCTCTGTTGCATTTACACAGAACAGAGGGGTTAAGAAAAGACGCACCAGGCCCGTCTTCAAAAAGCTGTGTAAAATCTGCCTCTGTCTGTCATGTGACCTCATTTGCATATTGAGATCCAGTCCTAACGCTGGCAGGAACCAGAACAACCCGTCCACAAGAGTCCCAGACTCCAAGCACTTTGTCCGGGACACTGAGAGCCCTCTTTTCATTTGCTGAATATTAAAGTTCTTTCTAAAATGCTTGGCTATAAAGTCTGATAACGGACTGATGATCGCATTAATGTATGAAATGTAAGTAAGAAAAAAAAAAAAAACGTGACATTTTTCTGATGACATCACACGGAAAAGAAGATAAAAGGTTTTCTTGTGTTTTATGCTTTTGTTGATATGATGTATATTTTTTTTGTTATGCATGAATAGAGTGTTAATAAAAGCATTATTATTTAAAGTTATGTATGAAAGGGGGCGGAGCTTACAGGGCGGTTACAGAAAAGAAAGACATCCATTACTTTACAGACGCACACGCAGGAACGAACAACACTGAGCAGTAAAAAAATACATTTTTACAACTTCTACAACATAGTTCTTCTATAAAATGTAGGTAGTTTTGGATATAAACCATAAAATGTCATTTCTGAATATGTAAAAAAGAAAAAAAAAATCAACATTAGCTATTATGAAAAGGAGTGAGAAGAAGTACAAATTTATTCGATCCCTAATAAATGTTGCTTGGGAATATTATTCTTTTTTTTCACTATGACCTCTTTAGCCCAGCCTCCCGCTGCTGCGGTGTGCCACAGGGATCTGTACTCGGACCGTTAGGTTTCTGATCGACGTCCTTCCCGATGACGTTAGTGTAACATTGATTAATATGCAGATGACACCGTTCTTTACCATTTAGAGCTCCTGTGGAGGATTTGGGGGCTTTTCTGTGGAAATTTAGCGATTAGATTCTGGAATAGTCGAACCCGTTCACACACAGGTGACAAACCAGTGGGATTCTAGTGCCGGTCCCAGGCCCGGATTAGTGTCAGGAAGGGGATCCGACCTAAAACCAATGCCAAATCAATATATAGAAAGAGACCATCCACTGTGGGGACCCCCTAAAAGGAAAGAAAAAGAAGATTCTGGACGGGTCGGGGGTGAACCGGGCTCACTGTTGGACCTGGAGAGTGAAGGTAAGCCCGTGTTGTCTTATCCCGCAGTCGGATCTACTCAAACACTGATGTTGAAAAAGTGAATGCAGGTTTTGATAGAAAGGTGTCACACAGAACACACAGTGACAAGATGGAGTCAGAGGGACCATGCTGACCCCTGACCGCTGCCAAAAGCGCCAACAATGGGCCCATCAGCATCAGAACCGGACCATGGAGCAATGGAGGACGGTGAGCTGAACCACATTTACTTTTACATCATGTGGACGGACGAAGGCGCTGACTGGGCTTCTTTATTCTCAACTCCATTGCGCATCTGTGGAATGTGCTGAACAAACAAGTCCGATCCACGGAGGCCCCAACGCACCACACAAGGAATTAAAGATCTGCCGCTGACTTCATGCACCTTCAGGGGGCGGCTGGAGTCCACGCATCGACCGGTCGGATGTTCTGGCGGCAAAAAAGGGAGACTTATACGATGTTGAGCTGGTGGTCATAATGTTATGGCTCGTGTTATGGTGACTTTGGGCTAATGGCGTGGGAAGTAAAGCTCTGGCCAAATATTTGCGGAGGGAGAGCAGAGTCTGCTCGCCTCCTTGTTCAGGTCAGCGAGGCCTCGGGTTTTCCTCCCGGGCCTCCCGCCTCCGATAGAAGAACTCCGACTGTCGGAGGGAAGAAACGCCGAACCCGTTCAGAACCACGGGGGGAAGAAATCCTTTGGCAGAGCGGTCCGACACAGAATCCAGGCGAGAACAATCACATTCACGGACGCCGGATCCCGGAGAAAGCTGCTGAGCTGTTTCCCTGTATGAACCTGGACTGTTTCACTCTATGAACCTGGACTGTTTCTCTGTATGAACCTGGACTGTTTCCCTGTGTGAACCTGGACCGTTTGACTGTGTGAACCTGGACTGTTTCACTCTATGAACCTGGACTGTTTCACTGAATGAACCTGGACTGTTTCCCTGTGTGAACCTGGACTGTTTCACTCTATGAACCTGGACTGTTTCACTGAATGAACCTGGACTGTTTCACTGTATGAACCTGGACTGTTTCACTCTATGAACCTGGACTGTTTCACTGTGTGAACCTGGACTGTTTCACTGAATGAACCTGGACTGTTTCACTGTGTGAACCTGGACAAGTATATCAGTATTAGTAGTAGAAGTATTAGTACTTTTGCAGTAGTATTTGTCATGTTGTCACGGTTACAGATTGAGACGTTTTTAATTAATTTAATTTTAACACTACAATCGATGAATGGGGTCTGATAATGATCTCACACAGGCAGTGGTCTTCTCAGAAGACTCTTCTGTACCTGGGCCCCAGCAGAGACTATGATCGGCCGTGGGAGAGGAAGAGGATCCTCCAGTTGACTCCCCCCTCTCCTCCTCATCCTCCCCCTTAAGTAGACTCTGCGGGCTGCAGGACCACCATGGATATCCCCTCAAAGCTGCCCCTGCTTAGGATTCTGCTTGATTAATTCTGTGACGATGCGAGTCTCGGCAGGATTGTGAGAGAAAACACATTGGAAAACAGAGAATAGATCGAATCCCTCCACAAACAGTAGGGTAAGTGTTCGAGGCAGCGCCGGATAACGAGCTAGCACTAGCCGCTAGCGCTTGTTAGCATTAACAGCTAGCCTTACCGCAGACACTCAGCGAGACTTAGACGGATAAATATCATCGTGTCTGAGAAATAAAGTCATGGTAATATTAATGTCCACCAGTTGGAACTCTGACGGAACCTCCTGCCCAGAATAAAGGGGTTCTATCCCGACTAACAACACCTCAGCTAACGTAAACATCCACGGCGTCTGCTGCTGCTCGAAGCCTGTTAGCTGCATGCTAACCTAACGCTGCTAAAGGTTTTCCAGTTAGCATCACATCAAAACAAACATTCAAACAATGGTCGGATAAAGTGCAACAATCAGAAATGTTTCGAAAAGCCTTTTAATTAGTTTTACTGTGCTAAAAATCTGCCTGTTAAAAGGTAATTTGTATCGAAAGGTCTTGGTGTTGCGGGGAAAGTGTCGCTGAGAGTTAGCTGCTAGTGTTAGCTAGCCACCTTAGCATGGAAGGGTTTCGTTGTATTTGGTGTTGTTGGGAATCAGGAATGTTAGCTGCTAAGGGTAGGGCATTGCAGGGAATTTACTTATTGCAATATATCGAAAGCTTTTTTATTTTGACATGCACGAAAGAAACAGGAAATGCATCATGTATTTACTATTCATGATATTTGTTTTGTTTTATCCAAAAAAACAACAACAAAGGCAACATTCATGCTTCATTTGAACAAAAAGTACTGTAAGAAACGTAGTTAGCTTACATGTTTGGGGGTTTTCATTTGATAACCTACACTGTTTTACAGATTTTCAGATTCTGGATATGTTCTGTCCTGGTCTCATTTAACATACACAGAGAACTGTTTCCTGTTTGCGTCACATACATTCTGTCCAGTCGTTGATTCATTCTTTAAATTCAACAGAGGCTATATGTCTGAAGATCTATGATAATAATATGACATGTCTGTTCATCAGGTTCTGTGTCTGCGGAGAGTTTGAGCAGTATTTTTCCCTTCAGCACCGTTTTTATCCTTCACCCCTTCCTGTGCGTTTACCCTTCACCTGATAACAATAACCAATGTTTTTTCTGCCGACTTAATGCAAACTGCAGGCAACTGGCGTGGGGTTCAGGTATGTCTGGTTTCTGTTCGCCGTAAAAGTACCCAACATCCGGTTATGATGCTTCCCGGTCCGGTTGCTCTCATTGGCTAGCGCGGGTTGTCCGTCGGAAGCAGCCAAATCGGGAGTCGTAAATATCGAACATTTTCGATCGGTAAAGGATTGTTTGAGATAAGCCCAGAATCAGGCCACGCCCCCACCAACCGTTGCGTTTTATCCTCTAGTGTGTAGCTAGCATAAATCATCCACGCGGTTCAATCTAAGAACTCCATTAAAAACACGAGTGACGGAGGCGGGTCTTCCGGGTAAAACATAAAAAAAGCATCGTGTTGACGTAGTTTGCTGAAGGCACCGGTTTTATTGTAACGAAAATCAATGTGTATTCCATTGTAGGTTATACTGGTTTAAACCGGTACCCCCTAATAGCCAAAAATTCTCGTTACCCTCCCATGAAGGCCTCATAAAGTCCAACATTCTAGGCCGTCTTCCACTATTTCCATCAAGGCCAACATTCTGAACCCATTCCACATAGAAGGAACCTAGCAACAGTGTTACCCACAATGCCGCAGTGCTGTTTTGAATATTAAAACCGTTATCTGTTGGAAGGAACGGAGTCGCTAGAAGCTTTGGGTCAGGATTGGCTGAGAAGCTTCCAGGTTGGACGTGTCAGAATAAGAGCATGGCTTTCAAATCAAGTGTAATCTAGTTTAGGATTTATGGTTAACCGGAGTAAGAAGCTGCTGTAAGCCCACCTCCTCTGCCAGGGCCTCTAGGAATGTGAGCGTTTTTATGAGTGTGGGGGGTGGATTAATTTAGACGCACGTATTCCTCATCTCACTCTCACTCTCACTCCTTACTGCACCTTTGAAGAGTTGGTCCTTAATCCGGTATGTATTCCTTAGTTTTGGATTCCAGCTTTCCTGCCCGTCAGTCAGCTGGTCACCGGTTGTGACCGCTGGATAAACAAGTTAGCATCTGTCCAGAACTTGATCTTAACCCGAGCGCAAACATCCTTTTTTTCTGTAAGACGGGAAGAAACGGCCATAAAATCTGTCCGGTCTCCGTTCTCATGCTTCTTGTCGCTTTCTGCCGCAGAACTTTCAAGATGCCAGAGGTTCGGGAGCTTTCCGAAGCTCTGCCGGAGATGGCCATGGACCCGATCACCGGAGTCGGAGTCGTGGCCTCCAGGAACCGGGCTCCCACTGGATACGATGTGGTAAGTCAGCCAACACAACCTCAGAGAATCCTGCCCACCGTGAAGCCCTTCAACACGACGCGGCCAGGATTTGTGCCGAGACAAAAGTCCCCTTCATTCCCGGGAACCGTCCAGTGATTACCCAACGGGCCGCGTGAAACGTCTGTACCAGCAGACGGGGACATTAATGGACATTAACCAGAGCGTGTCCTGCTCACTCCCCGCCACAAAGGCTGCTGGGATAGAGGAGGTCATTGTCCAGAGGACTCACAGTGGGAGAGTGGGTGTGGACTCTGATAGTCAGTGCTGGCGCTGATACACTCCTCTGGGCCGCCCCGTGTGTCGCTGTCTCCCCCACATCACACTGGACTCTTCTTTAAATATTTTTATTGCTTTATGTTAAAAACGCTGATAGTTTGTCCCAGTGATGATGATGATGATGCCAGTTGTGGACTGCTGGTCCCGGAGCTGTCCACTTGTGATCCGATCACTCAGCACCAACCCTGTCCCGGTTTTTACATGATCACATAATTGTGATTTATAGTTGTGAAGTCAGGATCAGGATCAGAGAGTAGCCGTCTCCCATGGGTGACCCCCTCTCCCCGGTCTTACCTGTGTCCAGGTCTCCACAACCACAGACGGTCTGGATGCTGACCTGTGGAAAGACGGCCTGTTCAAGTCCAAGGTGACCCGCTACCTCTGCTTCACCAGGGTCTTCTCCAAAGAAAATGTAAGCCCACCCCACCGGCCGCTTCCCTTTCTGTCACACCTTTGATCCACGACACGAGGAGGAAGTTTAAAAAAGAAGTAACGTATCTGTGAAGGTGTGAAACACTGTAAAAAAAATAAAAAGAGAATAAGTATTATCAAGCCTAAAATCTTTTTTTTTTAAATAACGGACAATTCCATTTTTAGAGTTTGTAATATTTGTCAAAATTAATGTTGGATTAATTTCTCCAATAATTAACAAATACTTACTAACTGTTATATAAATGTTCCACTTCTTTCTTTTTTTTAAGGTAAAATCATGAAAACATTTCTGAAAGAGATCTGAAGAATCTTCAAAGCCACGATTTTGGCTTTTTTTTAATGCTTTTTGTTAAATTGTGTCCGTCAGGAAAAAAACGATTATAGTATAAAACCTGGATGTTCAGTTTTATTTTTTTACAGTGTCAATGGCTGGAATTTCATTTATTTTCTTTTTTTTCAGATAAGTTACTTTACTTTACTAATATTCTCAACTTAAATAACTTAAACTTAAAAATAAGCAATTCAAACGAGAGTCAATATACTGTAAAAAAGAGAATTGTGGAGGAACTCAAAATAATTACTTCAACTGATGACACGCTTTTAAATATTTAAAGTATTTACGTCTTAGTTAGACTCAAAACTATTCCATTTATCAACAATTTTATTTCTTCTTCTTTTTTTTTTTTACAGTGTGCGATTCGACCCCAAAAGCAAAAACATGAAATTCCAGTTTTGGAATCTTTTTTTTCTCAACAGTTTTACATTTAAAAATAATGTAAAATATGAAACGGTGAATAAATATCTGCTAATGATTCTGACATCATTATATACCTGCCGAATTTGAAGACGGAAAATTACACTCCAAAAAATACACAAAAGTTGTCGTCCCCTCTTGAACAACTGATTTTTTCAGGTTTTTAATGATGTCATGGATACCATTAAATGAACATTCTCTTTCCATAAAAAATACCACCAGCCTGATTTCTCCTCTCCAGAGTCATTTAGGGAACGTTCTTGTGGACATGAAGCTGATCGACATAAAGGACACTCTGCCCGTGGGCTTCATCCCCATCCAGGAGACCGTCGACACCCGTAAGTCCCCCACTCACAAATACACCTGTGATCAGACGCTCGGCGGCGGACGGAACCTCTCAGGTGATGTTTCTGTTTTTGTTTGCTCCGTCCCACAGAGGAGCAGGCCTTCAGGAAGAGACGACTCTGCATCAAGTTCATCCCGCGGGACTCCACAGAGGCGGCCATTTGTGACATCCGCATCCTTGGGCGCTCCAAACAGGCTCCTCCCCAGTACACCTTCATAGGGTGAGCGGCTCGGGTCACATGACGGGACACACGGCGTCCTTAGAGAAGTGATGAGTACGATGAGATGGGGGGAAATGTCCATCTCCTGGGCGCCGGAGTTATTTTAAGAACATATTCTATTCTGATGTCGAGAATTCAACAAGCTGTAAATGAGAAATTTATCAAATATGACTCAAAGTTTATGATGGGAGTAAATTGACTCATCTCATTTGCATATCCTGACATAAAAGGGCGGCGGCCATATTGGATTCCGTAACTTTCCACAAAACTGAACTTCGAACATATTTACATAGAATAATTTTTTTTTTTCGTTTTTCTGTTTGTCGTCTTATATTGAAAATAAACGAACCGGAAAATAAGTAGGAAGTAAATTAAGAGGGTAGGAATGTAGAAGTTTTTGTCCTTCTTGGAGTAGCCCTCAAGCCAACAAGTAATTATTTCCTGAAGGCCTTGGTGGTTTGTGTGGACCAGGACTACAAGGACCAGGACTTCCAAAAGCCTCCAATGATAGATTTGATTATTCCTCTTTGTTCAGCTGTCAACGGTCCCATCAAGGATCTCTCCCTGGATCAAATACTATTTTATTCAAGGGAAGGTCAACCTTCACGCTTTACAACAAATGTGGCTCAGGGTCCGTGTCCCGGGGTTAGGATAGAAGCGGTACAAGTCCGCCATCTAGTGGTGGACGGTGGTAACAGGCACTCTTATCTGGAGCTGTGGTCCGTTTTCTTTCAGCTTTGTTTGCTGGTCGCAATTTGGGCGACTTGCGCTTAAAGCATCAATGTCCTTTTTTTTTTTTTTTAAAAAGGCGTTCTCATCCTCTTCATCCTCTTCATCTCTTGTGTTCAGCTGCCGTGACACGAGCTGTGATGTGAACTCTAACCTCTGCTGACTCCTTACTATTCCACATTATCCGAGTGTCACTAAAGCGGACCCTCTCTTCTGACAGAGAGCTCAACAACATGGGCATCTGGTATCGCATGGGGAACGTCCCTCGGGCCCAGGACTCCGCCCACACGCCCGCCACCAACAACACCCAGAATGTGAACTCCCCCTCCTCCTCCAGCTCGGCGCCGCTCCCAGCACCACCCATGACCAAGTAAGCCCACCTTCACGCTGCATGGTTCTGATGTATTTGCCTACATGGGTTTATCTTATCCTGCTAACTCGCATGAACTCAGCAGACAGAACCTGAGCGGGTCGAGTCAGGAGAAGTAAAAATAAATAGACACGTCTTCATCACAGAGTCGATTTACGTCGTTGACAGCTGTCCTTCATCTCCTGTTTTTGACGGCGCCACGTTACGGAATCACTTTGCTGTCATGCCAGAAAAAAATAGAAAATCAGTGTCGCGTTTTTTGTGGAAATGTTCCTGTTTTTCGTGATATGGATATTTGTTTTGTATTTTCTGGTCTGGCAGCGAAGAGCTTCATACGTTATAAATGAAGTTATTATTCTGAATAAATCAGAATGTCCCCCCTGTTCAAATGTCCCGGTGTTTTGTCTCTGATCAACCAACCAGATGTTTGTCTCTCCTTTTGTCTGAAGGCATATTTCTATGACTCTGCCTGCCAGCTTCAGAGGGAAGAACGCCACCAGGCCCGACTACGAGCACCAGAACTCCAACCTCTACGCCATCTCAGGTCAGCCACCGCCTCGTCTTCGTCGTCACCCAGAGAGGAAGATCATTCAGTGCGTGCATGTGCGTGCATGCGGAAAAAAAACATGTCTGATGTAAAAAAAAATCTGATGTCAGGTGGTGTCATGTAATGTTGTGGTGATGTCATGTGATGTCACGTGGAGTCATGTGATGTCACGTGGAGTCATGTGATGTTGTGGTGTCATGTGGTGTCATCTGATGTCATGTGATGTCAGGTGGTGTCATGTGATGTCAGGTGATGTCATGTGGTGTCATGTGATGTCAGGTGGTGTGGTGTCATGTGATGTCATGTGATGTCAGGTGGTGTCATGTGATGTCAGGTGGTGTCATGTGGTGTCAGGTGGTGTGGTGTCATGTGATGTCAGGTGATGTCATCTGATGTCAGGTGGTATCATGTGGTGTCATGTGATGTCAGGTGGTATCATGTGGTGTCATGTGATGCCATGTGATGTCAGGTGGTGTCATCTGATGTCATGTGATGTCAGGTGGTGTCATGTGATGTCAGGTGGTATCATGTGGTGTCATGTGATGTCAGGTGGTGTCATCTGATGTCATGTGATGTCAGGTGGTGTCATGTGATGAGGAATAGTCGAGTGTTATTCCACACGTTTCTCTGTGACCCTAAAGCTGTTTGTCCTTCTGTCTTCATTCAGCTTGTTTGGACATTTATGGGTCCCTTTGAACTTTCACCTCAGTCTGCTCTCACTAACCTCTGACAGAGGTTATTATGGTCTGTCACCATCTGTTTCAGTGCTAACCACAGAACACACCTTTCTTTACGTGTCCTTTATTTCAACTGTGTCTTTCAGCGATGGACGGAGTGCCTTTCATGATCTCCGACAAGTTTGCCTGCACCTCGCCTAGCGTAAGTCTCAGATCTCAGAACCTTTGGTGGCCTTTGGACCTGATGGTCGGGCTGGGATGTTTTTATCTTGTGCTCTTGTATGACTGGTCGGTGTTCTGATAAGACAGAATGATTTGGACTCATCTGTTGACTCGTGTCCCCTGCTCTCCATGTCCAGCTGCAGCAGGTGAACCTGATGGGCATCACCATCAAGACGCTGCCCGAGATCGAGAAAGAGGTGAGCGGACTCGGATCGTACGTGTTCATCACCAGTGCTTCATGTTCTGTAGTTCTGTGCACCATCTCTACCGGTTCTGATGGAAGTCAGTGGCGACGCCTCCGTATCAGCAGGGGGCGGGATAAGAGACAGGAAGTCACATGTCTGTCCCGGTCGCCTCAACAAGCGGCGAATGTCTGCAGTGATCGGCCCAACGTTAAGACGTTAAGTCATAAATAAATAATACAGATCAGCCATAACATTAGAACCACCCTCCTAATAGTCCATTCCTCCTTCTTCCAACATCTACTCCTGATCATATCCTTCACTAATATCCCTCCCAACAGGATAATCTATGTGAGCCACGTACTCTGTCGGTGGTTGTAATGTTATGGCTTATCCGTGTATACATAGGTGATGTGGAGGAGGTGGTGCTGGGGACAGCTGCCGTGAAGGTGCTTTTGATCGAGTCCAAGTATCATTTCTCCTCCGAACGCTTTTGTTTCTTCATAGTTATAATCGAGATCAAAGCATCATCAGGAGAAACAATATTATCTTTAATCACATTCTTATTCCTGGTCTAATCCTTTCATATAATTACTGCTACACAGGGAAACACCAAAAACTACACAGGTGTGCCAGCAGGTAGCGCCATAGTCAAGGCGATGATGTTTTTCTGTGATTCCATCCAAAATATTCTTTTGATATATTTTGATTAACCCTCTTCTAAAGAAACATTTAAAAAAATTATTCTTATTTTCATCTGATTACAAACTATTAAAAACCTTGTTATCGACATTATATTCCATTTATTCAACGTTATATTCCATTTATTCAACGTTATATTCCATTTATTCAACATTATATTCCATTTATTCAACGTTATATTCCATTTATTCAACATTATATTCCATTTATTCAACGTTATATTCCATTTATTCAACATTATATTCCATTTATTCAACATTATATTCCATTTATTCATTATAAAAATTAAACTCACTATACTGGCAGTCAATAATTGGGCGCCTCCTTCGGTCCGGGGCAGCGGGCTGCTCTGGGTTCCACTGTGGCGCCGGAGCAAGAAGGTTCTGGGTTCAAGAGGTGAAACCCACTTCTTGCCCTGCAGCAGGTGGTTCTGAGTGTTTGATGCAGGCTGGGCTGATTTCTGTTCCCATGTGGCGAGATGATCATTTCTCCTCTTTGTCTCTCAGTATGATTACAGTTTCCGCACAGAGCACAGCGCCGCAGCCCGCCTCCCCCCCAGTCCAACGCGGACCTCCCTGAGCTCCGAGGCCTGAGGACCTCCCCCCCTCCTCTCTCCTGCGTGGACCGGGGCAGGAGAGATCCGAGGGCCTCCCGCTGAGAGAAAGATGTCTGAAACCACTTTGGGCCGACCGGAGGGAACCCCTCACTGGACTGAACGGACCTTTTCCCCCGGGCTCAAGCAACTGGAACGGAATCTTCTAAATGTGATTTTTAAAAACATTTTTATCTGTTGATACAAAAACTGTTCTTCATGTGAGGGACGAACGGACCGGATGAAAGGAAGAAAACGGATCCGTTACTTTGATACAGCCGTCATGTCTGCCAGGAGGTCACATGATCACTTCAGCCGTTGGAATCACTAAAGGAAAAAGAGTCATGTGACGTTTGGATTACTGTTCTTCTCAAAAGGGAAAGGTTCTGTTTGTCCTCTACATGTCACTGGACCGGACCGACGAGTCCGAGTGAACTTTGTGTCTGGGAATGTCGGTGTGCTTCCTGTTTGGTTAACCACTCCGCCGCCGCCACCACCGTCTGACCACGTGAGCGGCAGCTCAGCTCACGTAGAACCACTGTTACTGTTAAAGCTGTGGACCCAGAACCGGGTTCTCCACTAGACCTCATATACCACTACTCTCATGGTTTCTGTCAACCATCGCTTACTTCCTGTCTGCTGTTCTTCGGGCCGGCGCTAGATGATGTTCAATAACGGGAGGGGGGGGGGGTTCTGGGGGCTCGACAAGTTAAACTTGTAAAAAGTGCAGATAAACAAAAGTGGCGGGTCTGACCTCAGGTCAGAATAAAATGACTTTATTTGTTTGGGTGTGTGTCGGTACAAAAACAGAAAATCACAATAATATCACACACGGCATAAATGTGGGCGTGGCCCAGACTGTTTACTTAAACATAGAACTTACAACTCAAACAATGAAGCGCCATTAATACCAAATGATGCTCATTATTATGTTAATTTATGCGTCTGCACACGTCGTCAGCGCCAACGTGAACGAAAGCCCGACCCTCTTGGACCGCCCCGAGGAACGCCCCCTACGGGTCGTTTCCCTATTTGTGATATTTTTGTGATTTTCTTCATCTAACCTGGACAAATAAAGACTAACTTTATGCCCCGCCTTGATTTGGCGCAGCTTTAATGTTTCTGCGCATAATTAATAATAATCTTTTCTACCCTCTTTGAATAACGGTGATTATAACGGGTTTTATTTTGACGCTCTCTCACAGACTTCAGTCCGCCCGTGGATGTGAACTCACGTTCATCTCGCCATTCGCCTCGCGTGACGGTTTCTCACACGGCGGGATTAAAAACACAAACAGAAAGTCAAAGTGACGAGGAGACGCCGACAGAGCGATGAAGATGACTCATACTGTAATTCATTAGTATTTCATTAGCATGAAAATGTTACTTGTTTTATTTATCAGTAACATCACTGAGCCCAGAAAATCACTACAGCGACATTTCAAATAGAAAGACTTTATGTACGTTAAAGACAAAAACAAACAAACAGATATAAACAAATATAAAAAGAAATTAAAAAAAAGTTCATCTGGAACATTTCAGGGGGAGGGGCTTAGTCTGAAAAATAACATTGTGTCTTTTGACAAGCAGTTAGAGTTTTTTTATTTGTTGCTTTTACAAAATGAGCGAATGAATAAGTTTGTAGTCATGGGGCTTAGAGCCATTACATTATAACCACTGACAGGTGAAGTAAATAACATTGATTATCTGATTAAGTCATGTTTTAAATGCACATTTACTTATGGAGTATTTTCAAACTGTGGCCTTCAAGGGTCAAAAATTACAGTAAATCTGTAGGTCAAAGGTCACACGCAAGATGAGGAATACACCAAAACAATATAACCCGGCTTTCTGCGTCTAAATGTACGACGACGAATCTGAAACTTTGCTCATTTCTGCTCGTTTGCTTGACGATGGCAGTAAGATGTTGATGATGTGGAGGAGGGGGAGGAGCTTATTGTAGCGGTTTCAGACGTCTTTGTACCAACAAACACGTACAAACACGTCAGACTTCATGTTTTAGTTTAATTTGCACTGAGAAATTAACTCTAGTTGATTTATGTCCGTCAAACTCCGCGCTGAGTCGGCGTGATCGTGGCTGTTCTTTGCATTGCATTAAAAACAGGATATCAAATATAACATTTTGGTTCATCACACTTGGAATTGAGTTTTATTCATATACTGTTTTATTGTAAAATTATTTTAGGACTTTTCGCGTGACTGATACTTTTCACACCAACGTTTAGCAACGTCACACTTTCCCCCTGCAGTACCACAGCGCACCACTTGGGCCAAACATTGCACTAGAGCAGTGATGTCACACAAACAAAGGAGGGAAGGGGGGGCGGGCAAAATTAGAATCATGAGTCCAAATTTTGGGTCAAACAGGATCAGTATTTATAAATGACAGAGGTTTTATCACAAATCTTACAGAATTCTAAACAAATCAAGAAAAATACTTTAGAGTTTCATTGCAGTGTTGCATTCTGGGACTTGTAGTGTCCGTGATGTTCTTGCCATATATCGGCAGAGCAGATATCGGAATTCCATACCGTACCGCGGGCCGGAGTGAGTCAGACTAATCCTCCTGGAGAAACCTGTCCCTCTGCACCCCTCATCTTCCTCACTTCTTAAGCTGCCGGCTCACATGACGACTCAGCAGATCATTTAAGACCACGGTGACCCCAACGACCTCTGAGTACCAAGACCGGACATAAGTCCAGTCGCTTCATATTCAACGTTCAAGGACGTCCAAATTCTGGTTTCTTTGTTGAGTCAGAAAGATTTTAAGGAAAATTCTTCCTTTTTTCAAAAAACTTCTATCCATCACAGAAAGTCTCTAAGAACTTAAGTTATAAAAGAATCGCTTTTTATTTCAAAAATACAGGCTTTCATGTCCGGGTCTCATTCATAAGAATTCTGCAGTGTTTTTTCTTTGGGTCGGTCCAGAACCAACAACACTGGCTACTGCTTAAAGGGGCAGTGCGTAAATTTACCCACACCTAGTGGTGAAGATGAGGATTGCGGCCTCGGCTCCCCCCTTCACAGCGGTGGATAGTCACTGAGTACATTTACTCAAGTATTGTACTTAAGTACAAACTTGAGGTACATGTACTTTAATTGTGTATTTCCATCTGATTCCCCCTTTTTGTTATTTTCACTCGGCTGCATCTCAGTGGGAAATAAAATTCTAGTTACATTTATCTGACCACTCTAGTTACTAGTTAGTTAAAATAGTCAATTAAATACGTCTGATCTTACTAGAAGTTTTTCTTTGTAAAATGCTAGTACTCACGCTAATCCTAAAAACCCACTACAAGGATCTTATAGACTTATAAACTACATTATTAAAGTATAAACACCCCATTAAACTACCTCAAATTTGTACTTAGTTACTCTCCGCCGCCGTCAGACATTCCCATTTCTAACGGGAATAAGAATCCGTAAACATCCGATATGAACAAAAACATTTTTACTTTTAACCGTCTAACGTCACCAAAAAGAACAAAAAAAGTATTTCTTTGCGTATTTCTAATTTTGTCGGCATTTATCAGTTTAACGTCTTCAACTGTTCGTTCAAGGATGTTTTTCTAAAACTATTTCACCTTATTAGACTTTTTTTCTCTTTTTTTTTTGGGTTGAATCAAGTCACATAATCCTGTGGTGTGCCCCAGGGCTCCGCCCTTGGCCCCTTACTGTTTAGCATTCACATGCCGCCGCCGGGTCGGATTCTAAACAGGAAATAAGAGACTCAAACTGTCGAAGCGGGACGTTGAAGGCTAAAAAGCCATTACATTATGACCGCTGACCGGTGGAGTAAATAGTGATTATCTGGTTAAGTACGGTTTTAAATGCACGTTTACTTGTGGAGTATTTTCAAAACTGTGGCCTTCAAGTGTGGGAAAAGACTGTAAAGACTAAAGGTCAGGGGTCACGCGTGAGATGAGGAACATTATGTGGGGAAAGGAGCGAGCGCCTCCTCCACCTGTGGCTCATTTCACTCGTTTTCTTCACAGTGTCGTCCTGGAAAAACAAGAAACCCTGTTTCATTTATTTTACAGTGTTCCCGTCATTCTCTGTAGTTTAAAGTGTTATTCCTCTTTATGTGTGTCTAATTTATTAGCTGATGTCGGTATTGTGGCGTGAACTCGCGGGTCGCGCTGATCTCGGTGTGTTCGAGCGGCGTGGGAGAAACCAGCGCCCCGACAAACACCCACATACTGTATGTCAAAACTTCTCACACGTGGCGTTTACTGACAGTCCGTCATTCCACCGCCGACTCCTCTGGTGTCTGCATTAACAATAATAACTGCGTTTGTGTCTGTTAGTTTTGCATGCTCTGTTCACCAGATGTCAGACGTTTGTTCTGTCGTCGATCAAAAGTTTCAGATTTGTTGTTTTTGTTTTTGTTTGTCTTATAGATTTGTTTTTTTTTTCACTAAATAAACAAGATGACATTGTTTGTATCATAAAGACATTTTATTTAACTACGATTCAACTGAAGGCCTCGGGTTTTATTTTCTGAGGGAGTTTTCATGTTGCCTCTTCAAGCCGATGAAGACATCAAATCAGCCATAACATTATAACCACTGCCAGGTGGAGTGAGGGACATTGACTACCTGGTTGCCGTGGTTACCTGTTAGTGGGTGGGACCTATCAGCCAGCAGGTGTGCAGGTTTATTCTGGGGATGTCGGAAAGTAGAAGGAAGTCCGGTCCAGAGAGTCCACAGGAACCACAGCACCCCTTCAGAGTTCTGCTGGAGTCTGGACCTCCTCAGGTCAGAACAGAGACCTTACACGACTTCAGTGAGTTTATTACACTGTAAAAAAAAATTCTGATAGATATTACGCTAAAAAACAGCAACAGTTAAATAAAAAACAGTATATTAGCGTAGTTGATACTCTGAATTCTAAGATAAACTGTAAATAGATATTATTTATGGTCAAACATTTTACTGTAAAAAATACTGTATCTGTATTATTTTGTCTAAATGACAGATTTTGCTGGTATAAATTTAAAACAAAAACGACTAAACTATGTTTTGATTTCAAGGTAAAATAAAAAAATCTAGATGTATTTTAATTTACTGTCCTTTGATGAGATTAACTACACTGTAAAACAAATTCTGTTCAACCACAGCTGTTGATATTTTACATATCAACATAATATGATTTGTTTTACAGTGTAGTTAATTACATCGTCACAGGTAAGTTTTTAAAGTCTTGTTCTGTACACTGTAAAAATTATACTTTTAAATAGCCTTAAAAATGGCAATAGTATCCTTTACCATCTTAAAAATGTATTTTTTACAGTGTAAATACAAACGTGATGAAATAACTGAATAATAAAAGAAAACAAATAATAATAATTATTAAAAACAAATAATAATTACTGTTAAAGGATCATTCTGTCTAAATTACAGATTTTGCTGGTGTATATATATTTACATATATATAATCAAATTTTAAAGTAAGAGAAAATTTTAAACTTTTTACAAGAACATCCATTAATTCTTATTAATTACAGAAACAAGATAATATCCGTATGTTTTATCAGTTAAATTCTGGACTCCACAGCTGGTTTGGATTTTATCCTAAATTGTATGGAATCTTTTGACAGTGTAAAACTATATTTAGTTTTTAACAGTAATTTACCGTAATGTCTTGTACATGGTGAAAACATATTTACAGTATTATTAGTTTATTAGAAATGTATTTTTGCTGTGAATTATACAGATTATTTTTTACAGCTCTTTCCGCGTCAGCAGGTCGTCGTTGACTGTTAAGCCCCGCCCTCTTTCTCCGGTGCCTCCATGACGACGACTGAGCTACAACTCTTTCTTCTAAGAGGTTTTATTAAACTAAACTCAATCCTTCACTTGTGGTGTCGTGAAATTTGTGACCGTCGATGTTCTGGGGTAAGTTTTCACACGTTTATGTCTCCTATTAAAACTTCAAAGGTTCTGGACCCGGTTCCAGTCTGAGGCCCACATGTTGGAGACTGAGGTTCAACGTTCAGCTTCAAAGGCTGGAGTAACGACATCCCTGCTGCTCCGCCGAGGAAGAAGGCGGTAGGAGCTACGTGTCGAAAGAACCTCCACATGAATGGTAGGACCCACGGGTTTCCCAGCAGAACGTGGGCCTGAGCATCACACCGCCTCCGCCAGCCCAGCTTTTTTCCCATAATGCATCCAGGCGTCATCTCACGCTCCCAGTGGTCCAAACGACGTGAGGGAAAAACCTGATTCATCAGCCCAGACCACCTTCTTAGAGTACTCTGTGGTCAATCTGTGTTTCTGATGGGTCCATTGTAGGTCCGACAAGATGTTCTGACCCAGTTGGCCATCAAACAATGGCAAATTTTCCTGATTCTAACATCAAGTTCAGGAAAATATGTTTTCTTACTACGTAATATACCCCACCCACTGACAGTTAACCAGGTAATATACCCCACCCATTGACAAGTAGCCAGGTAATATACCCCACCCACTGACAGGTAACTAGGTAATACATCCCACCCACTGACAGTTAACCAGGTAATATACCCCACCAACTGACAGGTAACAGGGTAATATATCCCACCCACTGACTTGTAACCAGGTAATATATCCCACCCACTGAAAGGTAACCAGGTAATATATCCCACCCACTGACAGGTAACCAGGTAATATACCCCACCCACTGACAGATAACCAGGTAATATACCCCACCCATTGACAAGTAGCCAGGTAATATACCCCACCCACTGACAGATAACCAGGTAATATACCCCACCCATTGACAAGTAGCCAGGTAATATACCCCACCAACTGACAGGTAACAGGGTAATATATCCCACCCACTGACTTGTAACCAGGTAATATATCCCACCCACTGACAGGTAACCAGGTAATATACCCCACCCACTGACAGGTAACCAGGTAATATACCCCACAAATGCATGAGATGAGAAAACAGAAGTAGAAAAATCCCTCAGACGGAACAAAACCTTTCTCCCTTTTAAAACGACAAATCTCCTGTGTCCATGGACACATTTTCTTTTTTCTAACTTTATTGTCACAAACAGAAAAGTTACATCGCAAATATAAAAGATCAAAGGTAAAATGTTTATCCAAAATGGACAGACTCGCCACATTGTGACATCATCGCTCCAAACGGCTTTTTATTCTGTTTTGTTTTATTTTAAATGCAGTAAAACACGTAACGTCACCAAAATATAAGAGATATCTAAGAGATGCTAAAATCTAACTCTGGGTAAAACTTTATGCAAATCTGTTTGTTAGTTTTCACGTTCTACTGCAAACAAACAAACAAACAAACAAACAAACAGAAAACATCAGTGGGTTGGAAATGAAGCGGAGGAAGACTCCGGCAGAGACTCCTTCAGAACACTTGCTTTCTGAAAAATGGAACTGACTCATCTGGTCGACACAACTACCCAGAATGCTTTGCGTTTCTACCTCGGCGGATACTTAATGGCTGACCAGACGTCATAAAGGCAGGTTTACGGTCGGCGGCTGCTAGTTAGAATCCCAGAGGCAATGTGTGCGACACGTGTCATCAAAGACGCTTGTGGGACCTTCTCCAGAACCAGAGGTCCGTTTGATGCTTCAGAGGATCAGACCCTCTGATGTGTCTGTGTCTGCTTCATGCAACAGCTGCCGGCCCATCGGCAGGAAGAACGGGTCAGAACCGCCGTCGTGAGGTTTCCCTCTGAACCGGCGTGGCACCAGAACCCATTACTGATTTTAAAGGTGTAGGCCGTGAAATTTAGTGGCCTATATTTCACGTGTAGACCCCCTCCAAGAACCTACGGTGGGCTTAGAGGGTCCAAACGATGTGCTCTGTAGAAATAAAGATCAAAGACAACATTATTTGTTCTGTGTCTGGAGGAAGACCCGCCCCCTTTGATAAAAAGTGATTATTTTTCAGTTTATTATTTTTTGAGTTTTCCAGTTGAAGTATTTATCTTTCTGCCGTTTTCTTACTTGTATGCCTCACATCTGAACGCTGATCGTTCTTTCTCCTCCTACTTACTCAGACAGACTCGCTCAGAGACGTTTTATTTGTGCATCGACGCGTTTCTGCAGGTCATAGTATCAGGAAATGGACCCGGAACGAGTGACGAGGGTTAGATACCTGTAGATCCTCTTCACTCTCAATCTAATCCTTCTATTCTTATTCTTTTAAGTCTTATCATTTCAATGCATATTCTTATTGTTTTATTCTTATTCTTTTTAATTTTATGATTCTTATTATTTTAATTCTAAAAAAAAAATCCATTTCTTCTTATTCTTCGGACGAGACGGAGAGTGTTTCTGGGAAGAGGGATGTTTGTGGTGCCCTTCTTGTCCCGCTGCCGACCGAGCCCGACTCTGGATGGGTGGAGGAAAGTTGATTGATGGGTGGAGGAAAGTTGATTGATGGGTGGAGGAAAGTTGATTGATGGGTGGAGGAAAGACGGTTGTTTGACGTGATTTTATTCATAGATGTTGTCATTATTGTTGCTTTGCTTTTCTGTGGCCCTTCTCCTGCTCCCCCCTCTTTACACACTCTCACTCCTTCACCGCTCTCTCTCTCTCTCTCTCTGTTTGACTCTCTCTCTCACTCTCTCTCTCTCTCTGTCTCTCTGTTTGTCTCGCTCTATGTGTGTTTGACTCTCTTACTCTGTTTGTTTCTCTCTTTCTCTCTCTCTCTGGCCCACCCTGAGTTGGGATCTGCTGGAGGTTTCTGTCTGTTAGAAGGCACTTATTTCTCTCTCCTCTGTCTCCATGTTCCTGCTCATGGATCCATTAATTGGGTCAGTCAGTATCATTCCTGGACCAGAGTTCAGTTTGGATCTGAACTGAAGCGTTGTGAATATATATATATATATATATATATATAATACATATAAATAAAATTGATTTGAATTTAGCTTTTTCCTCAGCAAACACAGAACCCTCACCTTACTAGGTGGGTAGTTGTAATGTTATGGCTGACTAGAGAATGTGGATAGACTGTTTGATCTGATTCCAGGCAGCAGAACATCTAAAGATCTGCAGACGTTAATGAGGCGGGTCCATCCAGCCTCATGCAGGGCAGGAGGGGAGGGAGAGGAGGAGAGTGGGAGGAGGAGGAGGAGAGTGGGAGGAGGAGGAGGGAGGAGGGGAGGTTCTCTGGCCCTGCTCTTTTCCTCAGAACTGTTGGAACCTTCACCAGTCTGGATCTAGGTCAGGTGATGAATCCTCCAGTGGGTTCTGGAGACTGAGGACTCTTTGGTTCTGATGGCGTCACTCTGTTGAAGTGTTTTGTGTCTGGTCCAAATTGAGGAGGAGCCGACCGGACCTCAGGAGCCCCGGTCCGTCTCTGCTGCTCTGAAGATGCTGAACAGCACAGAACCAGAACCACGCGCCCAGAAGAACCCTCTGCAGGTTCTACCCGGTGAGTTCAGCTGTCTCATAGAACCGGAACTTTTTACCCAGTCCTGCTCCGGATCGTGTCTGAACGGTTCTCAGGACGGCCTGAGCTTTATTTTATTTATTTTAAAAAAAGTCTGTTGTTGATTTTATTCATTTTAGATTATTACAATTATTTTTAAAAAAACATAAAATTTCATCTTCATTCAAAAATTCTGTGTTTATTTACCCATTTTATTATTTTAATGTATTTAAATGCTTAAATTACTCTTAGGTCGTGTTAAATCTGTTAAATCAGTTCATATACACTGTAAAACCAACAACAGCAAAAAAAAGAGGCAATTAGTTCACTGGAAAAAATTGAGTTTAGTAATATTTTTGATTTAATTATTATATTATTCAGTCTTTGATTGAAGTTGAAAATAATTTTTGATTTAGTTTGATTGTGTCTTTCTTTTAAATCACCATCAGTTTTCTTTTTACAGTGTAGTATTTGTCTTAAACTGCAGCAGGAATAAAATAATGCCAATAATGAAGAAATAAATTCAAATAAATAATTAATAAATAATGAAGAAATGTTTAAAGAATGAAAGAGAGATTTCTTTGGGTTCTGATCATGCACTGTAAAAAATAGTTTAGAAACTTAAAGAAATAACTTCAACCAATCAAATGTAATAAAATAAAATATGTGTAACTTATTCATTTAAGTTGTAAATACTATATTTAAGTGACTGTTTACTAGTTGATTTATATCAGGGTTTTTTTAACAGTGTAGTTTTTAATCCTTAAATAAAAACATTATAGTTATTAAGAAGTTCTTAAACATAAAAAAAAAAATACTTGTGAGTCAAATGTGTTTTATTTAAATTCATTTAATGTTTTCATTTTAAGTCGAATTTGATTATTTATCATTAATAATAATAATAATAATAATAACAATAATAGAACTGTATTAGATAAAACGAGACATAAGTTCCATTAAAAAAAAAAAGTTTTTGTTTTTTTTGAGTGCGTCAAACTTTTTATATAAAACGACATTTTTATATTATTATTGAATAAAGTTATTTTGAATAAGGGAATTAAATCCGATTAATTCTAATTTATGCGTAAATGTGTTTAATATGAAAGTAATGCAAGGAAATTCTCTCTTTAATAATAATATTAAAAATAAACTTTTTAGTATTATTTTAAGAGATTAAAACATTAAATACATTTATTAGCTTCTTATTTTTTTCAGTGCGTTTTTATAATTTATGCGTCTTCTGTTCTGTAAAGGTTTATATATATATTTTTTTCCCTTGAGTTATAATGAATGATTTTACACAAAGTTGTTTTTATAGTGTTTTTAACTCCCACAGAAATAATAACATTATATCGTCTACACTCAAAAAAACAATAAGTCTAAAACAGGGAGTAAAATTAACAAAGTATTTATTGAGTACTGTAATAGATATATTCTGTTTTAAGAATAATACAATTATATAAACGCACAACATTTGTCTGTAAACATAAAATCATTTCATTTAATAAAAATAATTTATTGGTTTTATTTGCATTTTCTCACCACAATAATCCAAAAACAAAAAAAAAGAGGAATGGATTATATATGAGAGTTTATGTAGCATATAAAAAAGTGTTTTTATAGCCCTCAGAGTCAACAGAATGTCGCTTCATCCTAACGTAAAGCAAACAGAAGCTGGGAGTTTGTTTTGTTACAGGAGGGTTGATTATAGAGACGCGGCTGAGTTTACACTGTAAAAACACCGCGTTTCTGTTCGCTCACGCCTCACGTACATATACACATACACGTACATATATATCATATAAATGTATACAGAATGATAGGCAGCCTTATTATAGTGGGATTATTTAAGTCTCCACCGATCAGCCATAACATTACAACCGGGTGAAGTCAGGAAAATTCGTAGCATCTGGTTACCTGCTATTGGGTGGGGTGTATTATCTGGTTACCGTGGTTACCTGTCAGTGGGTGGGGTGTATTATCTGGTTACCGTGGTTACCTGTCAGTGGGTGGGGTGTATTATCTGGTTACCATGGTTACGTGGTCAGTGGGTGGGATTATATAAGGCAGCGTTTTTCCCATCTTTTCATTCATTAAGTTAGTTTTAGTATATATATCTTAAATGTGAATATAAATGTTAAATATAAAAAATTATGTTAAATAACAATGAAATTGTGAAAATGTATATAATTGTTGAATATAATATAAATATAAATGTTAAATATAAATACAAGAATTAAAGAAAACTGTTAAATGCGTAACCTAAAATCCAAATATCTAAATCTAAAAGTTGAATGTTTACTTAAACATTAAATCTAATTCTGAAATCGAAACCTAAATGTTAACTCTTTATCTAAACTTCTTAATCTACATCTAAATGTTTATTATAAGCTTAAAAGTTAAATATAAATGTCAAATATAAAAACTATTGTTAAACATAACTATAAAAAATACAAATGTGAATCATGAATATAAGTATTAGAACATTTATTTAATACACAACTTTATATTGATTAATACTTAATGCCTCTATATATCGTCATTAATAACTTTAAACTGTTGACCTCTGACCCCGTCTGAAGGAGGCTGCTGAGCCTTTAGATCACTTCCTGCTTCTAACCTGTGAACTCGTCCCGACACAGGAAGTGATTACCCTTTTTTTCCCTCCCTCCTCCAGGGGGCGACTCCCCCCAGCAGGCGGTGTGCGAGGGGTGCACCCGGATCATCAGAGACCCCTTCCTGATGTGGGTCAACGAGGCGCCCTGGCACGAGGAGTGTCTCCAGTGTTCCACCTGTCGGCAGCCGCTGAGGGTCACCTGTTACCTCAGAGACCGCAAACTCTACTGCAAAGATGACTACCAACGGTAAGAACCCGATCCGAGCGGGACCAGAACCGCGCGGTCCACATGTGGGACAGAGAGAGTTTTGATGGGACAGATGGCGCCAGTTCTCAGCGGCGATGTAAACCTTTGATTGAATGTCGATCTAAGTTTAAAAGAGTAAAGATAGATTAACCGGTGATTTATTAGAAGGATCTGGAACATGAATTATAGGCAGCGATGGACGGGCCCTCGACCCGGGGCCCGTCCAGTCATGTGACATCTGCCACCGGGCGTCTTATCGCTTTCATGGGGTCATGAGTCTGACTACAGAACAGATGTTATAACTTTATTCAACCGATATTTGTTACCTGAGACTCACTTCCTGTTGCCAGCAGATGGCGCTGTCACTCATATGGAGGTGTTGAGGGCGGGACTCTGATCCAGCGTGTGAAGTCTGGGACAGATCGGACAATGTATGGTGACGTTACGAGAACACGGGTTTAATGGCGGGACTAAAGTTAAAGCGCGACACTCGGAAACTACACCGGAAAAAAAAAAAAATCGTACGAAATTCAAAATGGCCGACTTCCTGTAGAGTTTGGGTCATGGCTCCGAGCCAAGTTTCACATTTGTAGGTGAAACACAGAACGGGGGGGGCAGACCAATGTTTGTGAACATTCAAGCACGTCTAACCACGACAACAACTTCCTGTTTACTGTAGATCGCTGTGTCGCCGTGGCAATCAACTGTAAACAGGAAGCATAAAACGCAAAATCTGCACAACAACCCTACATCAACGTATAATGACCGGATCACCCTACCTTGACCTCCATCACTCCTCGTGGACCGGGTCCGTTTAGCCTCCAGGGCAGCAGATCCATTCTGGATCCAATGAGAAGCACGATTGTCTTTTTTTTTTTTGGCGATCACGATTCCCTCCACAATCTTTTTGTTTTTTATTTTGTTGCTTTAAAATGGCGCTACGTGATGTTAGCGCCGAACCGTAGCAAGGAGACCTCCGGTACATCGCGCTAGCTCGCTTAGCTTAGCGCTGGCTCGTGGTTGGCAACGAAAGCAAGTTGCGTGCTGTGGCTGCAAACATAACAAAAAAATACAACTCCCATAATCCCCCAACTCACAGGGATGCAACACCCATAAGACCGACCTCTTAAAGGGCCAGACCTGACCCGTAACCGGTCAGAACCAGAACTGGTCAACTCCAGAACTTTGTGCTGATGTTTCTGTGGGTCCGTTTTTGGACTTTGTCGTCTCCTCTGAGTCCAGCATGAGAACCTTCTTCAGCAGAACCTCAGAGAAGCTGGATGGAATCATCACCGCTCTGTTCTCTCCATCGTCGGCCTCAGCAGATCCGTAGTAAGTTCTGGACCCGGTCCTTGAGGAAATATGATCCAGGTGGGGGGGGTGTACCGAGCCAACCCAAATAAACAGCACAGGAACCAGTAGGAGCTGCTTTGGGTCCGGTTCTGTTTGACCCACATCCCAGATCAGCAGAAGAAAAACAATCTCTGCTGCTGGATCTCATCGCCTCTGCGGACTCTTTCCCCCCCGACAGCACAGGCCTTCGTCCTCGCCATCATCAACCGCCTACAGTGATTTATACCGCCGGTCGGTGTGCAGGGAGCTGTGGAGAGACAGGTTTCAGCTCCGGAGAGCCACCATGTCATGAATGTAAACACGTCTGAGGTGGAGGAACCAGGCGCCGTTGAACAGGGTGAAGCGTTAATGTGACGGAGGGAGTGATTTATGCTCCTCCTCCTCCTCCTCCTCCTCCTCACATCACACTTCGACACACTCTAAACCTGGACTGCTAGCGGTCTCAGAGGACCGCCAGGTGATGACGAATCTGGTTCTGAACATCGATCAACGACAGCATCGCCGTCGGAGCCCCGCCCACCAGGACGGAGTAGGTGCAGGGCGGAGCCAAAGGCAGGACTCGGACGCAGAGGTCAGAGGTCAGGTGAACTGATGGAGAACCAGAACGCTGAGAACGGAGCTGGACTGGGTGGAGGTGTTCAGAGAGAGTAGGGAGGCCAGCAGGTACACTGTACAAAAAGAAGGTGGGACTTAAGTTTGAAGGATTTACAAAGTTTATGCTTTTGTCGTCGAATCTTACACTGTAAAAAGAAGAAACCCGTCGGTGACCTTTTTCAACTGGTAACCTAAATTAAAACATTATATTATATTAATTATATATAAGACAATTTACTTACACTTATTTTTATTTACTCCTTTTTTTCACCAATAACTCTCTTTTTACAGTGTAATATTTGTCTTAAAACGCGGCAGGAATGAAAATAATGTCGGATTCGACAGAAACAAATGTTTATTTACCGTTTCATGTTTGCGGTTTTGTTTTTTTTACGGTAAAATCATGAACTACAAAAAACAAGTTTCTTTCTGAATGAGATATGAATTTCCACAGCTGGAATCATACACTGTAAAAATAAAGGCGTCGATGAACTTAGAGAAGTAACTTCAGCTAGTAACATAAATGACATGAAGTATTTTTCAGTCATAAATACTTGAGTAAATGTTGTAAATACTTTTTTATCAAACACACCGGGTTTTTTTACAGTGTAAGGAGGCGGTCCTAGAGAAAACATGAAAAAAGTCAGTGCAGAAATAATCCAAGCAGGACCGCTGCAGACTGAGAGAAGGTTCTACAGAACATGCACCAAAACGGCTCCGACCCGCCGAGGCCTGGACCCCAGCAGATCTCTGAAGGTTCTGATCTGGTATCTGGACCCAAGACCTTTGCAGAGGATCCTTTAAGTCCTGTGTTGAGAGGTGGAGCCTCCATGGGTCAGACTTGTTTGTCCAGAACATTCCAGGGATGTTGGATTGGATTCTGGATCTGATGAAGTCTGGGTTCATGGAAGTGAACATCGAAAAGAAGCAGGCCCATGATTCTGGCGCTGGTTCACAAGTGGACCACTTTGGTTGGTTCTAGCTACTGCAGACCGGGAACACCCAACAAGAACCACAGTTCTGGAGATGTTCTGACCCACTCGTCTAACAATAACAATGAGAACCTCGCCAAAGCTGAGAAAGCAGAAGGACATCAGAGGAGGAGAAGCTTTGCTGCTTCAGAACCAGGACGACCCGCCATAAAAGAGAAAAGCAAAAAAATTCTGTTCTCCAGCAGGAAATTCTTGTGGAGAATGCCGGGTCATCAGTCTGCAGTAAGTCCACCTGTGGATGGCACTTAGTCAAAGTCTGGACCTGAACCCTGTTGAGATGCTGTGGTGTATGAACTGGACCTGAGGAGATCAGCTCCTGCTCACAGAACCTCCAGTGTTTCTGGACTAAAGGACAGTTCTGGAGTTCTGGAGAGGAGAGTGGGCCAGGATTCCTCCCCAGTGATGTCAGAGAATGATCTCCAGCTATCAGGAGGTTTTGGTTCCAGAAGGTGGAACATCTAGATGTTCAGTCCCACTGGTGACCCAGGAACTATTTAACCCTCATCAGAACCTGCTTTTTGGTTTACTGTTAAACTCAGAAGGTCCGACAGGGTTGGGTGTGAGACCCAGAAGCAGAAGAAACCAGGATGAGAAGAACGGGTTCCTCACGATTCTGAAGGTTCTGTCTTGGGTTTCCTCAGGTTGTTTGCCATCCGGTGCGGCGCGTGTCTTCAGCGGGTCGGTCCCTCCCAGGTTGTGATGAGAGTTCTGGAGAACGTTTTCCACCTGCGCTGCTTCTGCTGCTGCGCCTGCGAGCGACCGCTGAGGAAGGGGGAGGAGTTTGTTCTGAGAGAAGGTCAGCTGCTGTGCAAGGGCGACTACGAGAGAGAGGTGGACCTCCTCCACTCAGGATCAGGTACCAGGAGGTCCAGTTTGAGCCTGCCTGTAAAAGTAGACACTGCAGCCGTGTTTGAAGTGACGTCTGGTTCTGTTGACAGATAAGAGTGGGGATGAAGATCTGGGTCTGAAGTCGGAGAAAAGTTCTGCAGCCGTGACGGGAAGAACCCGGGACCTCCGTCGGCCCAAAAGGCCTCGCACCATCCTCACAACCCAACAGAGGAGAGCCTTCAAGACCTCCTTCCAGGTCTCCTCCAAACCCTGCAGAAAGGTCAGGAGACGGGTTCTGCTGGTCGGACGGGTTCGTAGATGTCTGATCGCTGATTAAGACTGTGGTTCTGACCCACAGGTGAGAGAGACCCTGGCATCAGAGACTGGACTCAGTGTTCGGGTGGTCCAGGTCTGGTTCCAGAACCAGAGGGCAAAGGTAAGCACAACACCCAAAATACACCTGGTCCACAGATGTGGTCCAGGTAGATGAGGAGGTAGATGAGGAGGTAGATGAGGAGTAGATGAGGAGGTAGATGAGGAGTAGATGAGGAGGTAGATGAGGAGTATATGAAGAGATGGATGAGGAGGTAGATGAGGACATGGATGAGGAGGTAGATGAGGAGGTAGATGAGGAGTAGATGAGGAGATGGATGAGGAGGTAGATGAGGAGTAGATGAGGAGTAGATGAGGAGTAGATGAGGAGATGGATGAGGAGTAGATGAGGAGTAGATGAGGAGGTAGATGAGGAGTAGATGAGGAGATGGATGAAGAGATGGATGAGGAGTAGATGAGGAGTAGATGAGGAGTATATGAAGAGATGGATGAGGAGGTAGATGAGGAGGTAGATGAGGGGGTAGATGAAGAGATGGATGAGGAGTAGATGAGGAGTAGATGAGGAGTATATGAAGAGATGGATGAGGAGGTAGATGAGGAGGTAGATGAGGGGGTAGATGAGGTGGTAGATGAGGAGTAGATGAGGAGGTAGATGAGGAGTAGATGAGGAGTAGATGAGGAGATGGATGAGGAGATGGATGAGGAGATGGATGAGGAGTAGATGAGGAGTAGATGAGGAGTATATGAAGAGATGGATGAGGAGGTAGATGAGGAGTAGATGAGGAGATAGATGAGGTGGTAGATGAGGAGGTAGATGAGGAGGTAGATGAGGAGTAGATGAGGAGATGGATGAGGAGTAGATGAGGAGTTACATGAGTCTTGACGCCCTCTTGGTCCACAGATGAAGAAGATATCCCGCAGACAGCAGCAGCAGCTGAGAAGCCCTGGACGAGGTCACGGTAAGGTCATCTCCTGACGTCCTCCACAGATCACACGTCCACCGTTGTGACAGGCATGATTGACAGCTGTCATTCATGGAACCAGATGAACAGAATGACGTTACGGTTAAATGAATGTAGATCAATCAGGTGGTTTCAGAAGAGTCTGAAGACAGTCAGACACTGTAAAAAGTTGTGTGATCAACTTCTACTGGTACCACTCAATTAGATGAAGGATCTACAACTCACATATACTAAATATATAAATACTGACTTAATACTTATTTATGTTTTAGTTAAAGTTATTTCATTAGTGTATAAACAAATCATTTAAAAAAACTCTTCTGTTTTTTTTTTTACAGTGCATGATTACACCAAAAACTTTTCTTTAAAAAGGGAATTCTTAAGATGTCTTTTTTTTTTTAAACTTTTTTTTGTCACTGTTTTACCTAAAAACAAAAAGAAAATAATAAAAACTATTTTTATCACTGATACACAAATCCGTCATTTTGGCGTTTTAATATAAATATGACACTGTAAAAAAGAAAATTGTGAACAGAAATACTTCCAGTTGAGACACAATTCAATAAAACTTAAAATTTTGGACTTAATAAAACGTAACTTTGTTACCAGTGAACAAATCTTTCTTCCTTTCTTTCTTTCTTTTTTACAGTGTAAGTCTTGACTGCTGGTTTGTTTCATTCATCAGGCTGCCTGAGGAACCTGCTGACCTCCAGACCTCTGGACCACCGGCAGCTGAAGGACCCTTTCTCCGACACGGACTCCTTCCAGCCGGACACCCGTCCTCCACAGACCCCCGGGGACCCCAGGACGTCCCGCGGTGAGCTTCGGCGTCCTCCTCCTCCCTCTTCATCATTCTGAGACAGAGGAACGACTTTTATATAAAATAATACTGGGATCTTTAATAAACAGATTGGGTTCATGTAAAAGTATAATATAAGAATAATCATTTAATAAATGTAAACATTTGTATTCCTTTGATGTAATCGGGCTTCGTTAATGTTTTTATTTACAGCGTAAATAAAAATAACAGAAATATGTAATTAAAGTGGTACCAATTAATTAATAGATATATATATGCATATATATATATATAAACATACTCAAGTGGACTTTTTTCTTTATTGTTATTATTATAGAAATACTCATGATATTAATTTATATTATAAGCTTTTTTTTAAATTTCATCAGCATATATTCCCATAATAATAATAATAGTAACTATAATAATTAAAGTCAATTGTAGCATTATTATTTGTACTATTATATAAATTATATTATAAATGATTGTTTATATTATGATCACCATATATCCCATTATTATTATTATTATTATCATTATTATCGTTATCATTATTACTATTCTTATTACCATCATCATAACTATTATTATTATTGTTGTTGTTACTATTATTATTATTATGATTTATTACTATTGTTGTTATTATTATTACATTATTATTTATTAATTATTCTATTACTATTATTTATTTATTATTGTTATTATTAGTATAATTATTATTTATTATTGTTATTATTTATTGTTGTTTTTATATTATTTATCATTGCTGTTATTATCTATTATTATTATTATTTATTGTTGTTGTTTTTATATTATTATCACTGTTATTATTTATTATTATTATTATTATAATCATTTATTGTTGTTATTATTATTTATTGTTGTTGTTGTTATAATTATTTATTGTTGTTATTATTATTTATTGTTATTATAATTATTTATTGTTATTATTATTATTTATTGTTGTTATAATTATTTATTGTTGTTACTATTATTATTTATTGTTGTTATTATAATTATTTATTGTTGTTATTATTATTTGTTGTTGTTGTTGTTGTTATTGTCCAGTAGTTGTGTTTGACCGTTCCTTGTTTTCTCTCTTCTTCTCAGTCACAGACTCCGTCTTCTATGAAACTGACAGTGACGCCTCTCTGACTGGTTTGAGTGACAGCTTCATGGTCGCTCTGGATGCAACGCCCCTGCAGGTTTGGGCAGGAAACCCCATTGATCACTTGTTCTCCATGCAGAGCTCTTACTTTACTTTCTGAGACCCCTCCCACTCACCACCACACCCCCCCTGACCGCGAACTATGACCTCAACGGTGAAGACAGATACACACGCACACACACAGACGCACACACACACACACACACACACACACACACACACACACACACACACACACACACACACACACACACACACACACACACACACACACACACACACACACACAC